>SNQJ01S0079935.1:4371-35797 GCA_010110895.2 Picea sitchensis
CAAATCCAGAGGGGGGTAGGGTATGTATACCTTCGTAGACTTTACCAGTCAAATCGCTGGGCGGAGGGGGGTCCCTTGTCCCACAAACAAGGGGATCTCATACACCAATTTGGTGTGCTGGCTTGGCCGTGACCTTAAAAATAGATTATTATTATTATTATTATTATAAAAATACAGTCACTGTGTGCTCAGAGAAAAATTCATGATATCAGTTTTTTGGATTACATTGCATAAAGGGTCCTAAGATAACATGGAGTCGTATTTTAGAACAACTGATACAGCATGCCTGGTACTGAACAGCAGAAGCTTTCCTATGTAGCAAAACCGAAAAAGGGAAAAAATTGAAGAGTTTGCTTTTGGGCATGCCCAGATAAAGCATGATGAGCAAGAAAGTGAAGACTAGAAGAACAACCTTAGGATTAGTATGCCTAAAAAACCCAATTAACTGCAATGATTATTTATACAACTATGGAGAAACCTGTGGCTCCTTTTCTGGCACACTTCTGTAGTACAATGAGTCCGTCACAACCTGGAAGCCCCAGTTGTGATTTTAATAAGCAGCAAAAACTCCCAATTGTAGCTGTTTTCAATTTTTTTCTTACTTTTGGCTCTTTTTCTGCCACACTTCTGTAGTACGATGAGTCCGTACACAACCTGGAAGCCCCAGTTATGATTTTAATATCCAGCAAAAACTCCTAATTGTAGCTGTTTTCAATTTTTTTCTCACTTTTGTCTGCTTTGTGTTGTCTTTAGCCAGACTTGTATTTTAGCCCTTTGTTTCAAGTTTTTTTCCCATCAGGAATACCTTCCTCCTGCCTATTACCATTAAAGTCTATCATATTTCAAACCGAGGGCTAATACAGTTATTACAAGTTCACCTCAAAATCAGACAAAACAAATCAACATGCTTGTTTGCAATTAAAGCAATGAATTCAAATGACATTGCAAGCAGAAAGATAATCAAAAGTTATAGAAGTCAGCATACAACTTACTGGCACAGCCCAGAAAGGAACCGTATTTCCCTTGTGTGGATAGCGAAAATTATCTAGTGAGAATTCTCCAACAAAACGTTCAAATGGATGCATCTTAGCAAGCACGCTGTCCAGGATGAGAAGTCCAAAGAGAATAACCCAATCATGAAGATGAAACCGAACCAAAGTTAAAGCCCCATCATTTGTTCCTGATGTCTCTCTATGACCTACATTTATCGCTTCACTCATGGCTGCTACCTTCAATAAAAATTCAGTAGTTGCTAGTAAATATAATTGCTCTTGATAACAAACAATGATACTAGAAAAAAGATGAATTACATCCTGGATGAAGTAAAAGACAGCCTCCAAAAAAGTCTTCCAATCTAGGACCATCAATAGGAACTTAGCACCTGTACTAGAACAGGAAAGCTTTACACTTTTTATTTCCATTGCACAGGAGAAACAAACTAGTGAGGCAACTAAGGATCAATAGTAGCCAAGTGAAACACTCTTAGTAGCAATAGGAACGGAAAAATTGGGAAACACCATGCAGAAAAGAAATGAAGCATCTTAATGGAGCTTTTGTGGCAACAGAAATTGGTAGCTTGTTAATAATTTGAAGAAAGATTGTGGAAAGAGCCATTATATTTAACTGTTGGAATCAAGTTCATTATGACCTGGAAATATCATGTAAGATACCAAGGACAAAAGGACAAACAAAACCATGTAACAAATCAATAATCCATTTTAGAATGCAAGCAACAACAATATAAACGAAGTACAGAAACAACTCGTCTTCAAATAAATAATGACATAGTGAAGTAAATGCAGTTTGAAGTAAGGTTGCCAAACTCCAGAGCATGGAGCGGGAGCGTCAGGAGCATCATTTTCCAAAAAACCTCAGGAGCGGAGCATCTCGGGAGCGTCCTTTATATATATATATATATATATATTGCATTTATATTCAAAAAAAAGACGCAGAATGCCAAATTAGTTGTAGAATATATGAAAACATGCATATTTGTGCTACTTGTAGATGATTACTAGATTACTATGATGTTAGAAATGCCATCCATAGTACATTAATGATTATATTGAAACTCTGAAAGAAAGAATTATGAATAAATGAGCAAGAACATTTAAATGACAAGCAATATTCCACCATCGCTTATATTGGGATCCACATCATTCGTATCATCCTTCATCCTTTGCCTCTTGTCTCGCCTTTGTCTCTACCTCGATCCTCTAGGGACATCAGTTGAGACTCGACACCAACCAATTTGATGAAACTACCTAATCCTAGTCTTAAAATATGGTAGAAAAAGCTTAAAATGCCTAATCAATGATTTTGGTGAAGGGTACATTTTTGCTAAGGCCTATTATCCCCAACTCCTAGGGATAACTAAGAAGATGATGTCTCAAGGCCCTCAGGTTGCAGACATGGAGTACCGAGAGATAGCCTGACTAGCAGTGTCCACTTGCACAGACAAAGACCCACCTCGCCACCACAGCTCCAGGTTCATCACGACGGTATCCACCACATCAGTTGGCTTCTGGAAGACACTGGGTCTTGCTCCATGAGGTACAAGCCAGGCATTATGGTGAGTGTCATTTCAATATTTGAGGCATTTGAGTTTGTTGCATCTGTTATTGCTTTTGATTATGTAATGTTTGCTTGGACATAATGCTCTTTGCCCTGTTTTACTTTGGTGGTTGACATTGCGCCCTAGCAAGTGGATCACCCTTAGGGATAGGTTTGCTACTGGGAGGTCCTCTTGACGAGTCATCGTGCCATTCCCGACCATGCTTGTCGCTTTCCACACTTCATCCCCTCATCTCCTTACCTTTTGGGATTTTCGGGTATACTAACCCATGAAGGGGTTGTCCCTCAGTTCATGGGAAGAAGGGGCTGAAGGCCCAGAGGCTTGTAGCTAGCAAAAGATAAAAGCCAATCATTAACCTTCTAGATGCTCACCCAGGGATCCCGAGGACAATGAAATGTCTCTCATAAGAAACTGATGGGACCCGTGAAAAATAACTAATACAAAATGCCAACCAAGGTGGAGCATGTGTGGGCACTATTTTTAATGCTTAAGTAGAAACCCCACACATATTTTCAACTTGGGGAAGCATGATGTGACCAGGGTATAGTCAAGGTGGGCATCGTTTTTCATGCTTAGGTAGAAGCCCCACCTTGGCTTCAAACTGGAAACATCTTAAAAGAATAAAAGGCAATAAATGGGCTTGGAAAAAGGTTGCAATGAAAACGAAGGTGCAGCACACCCTCTACAAAGGCACCCATAGATGAGACACTACAACCCCTTGTATATCATGAACCCCATACCCAAAAGTCTTCCCCCCATCCATGACACCTCATCCACATGACCTAGAAAGAGGTCCCCTTGGGAAACACTCCTAAACTTGAGGAACGATTCACCCAATAGATCGCTTTGTCAACCCTCCCATACCCAAACTTGGCAAATTGCATAGGGTCTTTGAGCATTTGTTTATTTTGATGAGGTAGTTTGGATGTGCTTGCTTAGATGGCTCTTTTATTGATTTGATTTACTCATCATGATGCATTTGACTTGAGACCCTTGGAGGGCATATCCATTTGTATTTGCAGGACCTAGTTGGTGGACAATTTTGGAAGAACAAGCCTAGCTTGGGCTTCCATGGGGTTTGAAGCCCACAGGTTGGATGCCAAGGGCCCATACTTCGGATGATGATGACATGCCTTTGGATGCCTAGAAGACACCTTGGAGGATCTTACCCAGCCCCTGCATGGCAAACAACTTGCTTGAAAGGGCCAAAACATCACCTTTTGAGGGCTTGACGTCACCTAGGGCTAGGTTGTGGTGGTGATGATGGACATTTGGCACTTTTTCAAGGAAGAGGCCCATGCATCATGGAAGAGAGGCTTTGGTTGAAGACAATTGGCCTTTGGAGGTCTAGCATTCCCTTCTCCAACTCAACAACTTGCCCAAAAGTGCCAAATGTTGCCCAAAAAAGGGGTGACATCATGTTTCTAGGGTTTCTCTTATGTGCAAAATATGAATTAAATAATATTACTTTTGTAAAGGGACAAAGTAACGGCTGTTGACCCCTTATCTTTTGTTTTACCCTAAGTTTTGTGGACAAACATGTTTTAGAACATTTTGTATAAATAGAGATTATTTGTATTTCATTTTATCACAACTCTCCCATCTTGGAGAGGATTCTTGGCTGAAATTTGCGCCCTACGTGGGCAATTGTGTCTATCTCTCTTGTTACTATCTCTTGTTATGGTTTGTTTTGGCTATTGGATGAAGAAGTAAGGTACTATCTTTCTTGGAGGACTTTTCTTACTTTTATGGTGGATTTTCTTGGTTAAAAGGAGTTTATCTTGTTAATGCTTGGACTAGGTAAGGAATCTTTCATGTTATTGCTTTTTTTATTTGTCACAAGGTTAATTTGCTAAGCTTTTGGGGAGTATAAGGGCATACAACACCACTAAGCCCATCATATTTGTCTTGGAATAATTTGTTGCATAAAGGAATACTAGGAGGAGTAAAAGGGTTTACATCCTCCTAGGGTTTTCCTTAGCTAGTCTTGCTTGCCTTGGGGAGTAAGAGGGCTTACACCCCCAAGGAAGTAGCGCAACTAGCTCTTTCAATTTTAAAGACTCCATAACCCAATAGTTAAAGGCATTAATCTCTTGCATTGGAGAAATAAAATCATTGCATTGGGATACATAGAATTACGAGATATCGAAATTGTTTAAGTTGGAATCTTTTTTACATGTTATAAGTTTTCTTGTGCCCTAAGGGCATCCTCTTTTAGCCAAGGATTTCATTGATGCAATAAATTTAATGCTACAGCCATTACGGCTGCAGCAAACTTCACTTTCTTTCATCATTTACTCACTTTTCAACCGTGGAAATTGACTTCTAAACCTAGATTATTGTTCTACTGGTTATGGGCTATCTTTTTGACAGTTTACTTCTTGATTTGTATGGTTGGAACTTGCTGTTGTAGCAATTGTTTGCTACAGCCATAAGGCTGTCCTAACACTTCACTGATAACTTCATTTGGAAGCCCTAATTTACCGTCAAAGTTCATGCTTAAGTATTGGAAAGTTATCTATTGTTTTAATACTTCATTGTCCAATAATTATTTGACAATTTTGATAGTTAAATATGTAGTAACTAGTTGTTTCACTTGCTGATATATATTTCTGTTGACTGCTGCAAATAGGGACAGCAAGCTTAACTTGCTTGTCCATTGGAGTTTTTAGCTTGTATCTTGTCTTTTCTTGTGTCTCAGGCAGGTACAACCATCTTCCGCAAGTACTCAAACACTTGGCAACCATAAACCACCTCTGAAGCTCATTGTCAAGCCACTCTCACTTAGCAACTTGACCTATAGGGGCATCTCTTCATAAGTATCACTTTCCATCTCACATTCCCCCTAGGGTCACCCGGGACTCCCCCTTGTGTCGGATTCTTCCTTCATAGAAGCGAGGGAGGGTTTATCTTAGGTGACAGTGGGTAAACTCTCCCATCGTTATCGCCATCCAGTGGATTGGGTCAGGCTTTGCCCAACCTACAGTTTGCGCGATAACAAGGCCATGACAAAGGAGTTTAACAATCAACACCACCAACATTGGGGTACTTAAAGGGCTTGGTGCTCTTGATTAAATGCCAATCACATATCCTCATACGTGATAGAATTCAATGAAAATGTTGCAATCCCATCAATCCTGAAATCCTGAAAACTGTTAAGTATACTAAATTTTGAATGGGACATGAAATTCTACTTTCTCCATGTGAAGTCCTATGAGGTTGGAAACTTGGAACCGCTTTCAAACATCCTAAAACAATAAATGGTAATGTTAAAAATTTAAGTAAAAGGATAAGATGGAAAGATAAAGGAAATGTCAACTTTTACTTTAAGAATTTAACATTACCATTAGGGAGCACCCAGGGAGTGCACTCCCAGGCTCCGAGAGCATCCCGGGGAGTGTAGCGCTCCCAAAAAAGGTAGGGAGCATCCTCAAAAGGGCCAAAGTGCACTCCTGGTTTTTGGGAGTGTGCTCCCAAAAAGGTAGGGAGCATCCTCAAAAGGGCAGGAGTGTGCTCCCAGTTTTTGGAGCGGGGCGGGGGGAAAGCTTCTGGAAACTATGGTTTTGTTGACCGCCTCTCCAACTAGGGGGTCAACTCCATGTGCCATGAAGAGATGCATCATCAGATGCTCATTTGTCGAAGACTATTTGGTTCTACAAGGCATTTTTGGCCCCAGCACTTCTTTTTGTAAACGGAATTTCCGCACCCCTGCGTGGGTCAATAATGTAATAGGTCTGCATGGCTCATAGTTAAGTCAGTTACCTTGGGATCGGTTCATTGGGAGAGTTCCTTTCACCAAGGCTTTTTTATCTTCAGGTTATCAATTGGGCTTTTCAACCTTATTGATTTCCCTTGAGTTTTTCCCTCACACTTGCAATAATTCCTCCAAAGTGGTGAAGGGCATTCTAATGGGCTTATCCTCTGGTAACTATTGTTTAGGGATGATGTAAATGACCATGTAAGACATCTTAGAAAGTTTCGCGGAATTCCGTCGAGTCTAGATTAGTTTTTTTTAATTAATTAATTTTTAATTAAATTTCCCTAAGTTTGGAGGTTTAATTATTTAATTAATTAATTATTTTTGAGCAAAAATTGTAAAAACTAGAACCTTGGACTTTTGATAGGGGTATTTGTGCTCAAAAGAAATGGAATGAGACCCTCTACACCCATGGACCAAGTTTCAGCTCAGTCAGACAACTTTTGCTATGGGTTTGTCCACCCGGAGTGTCAGTCAGTCAAAAACAACAATTTTAATTGCTAAGTCCAAACATGGCAAAAATGTATTTTTTGTAATAATGAGTTAAAAGGGTGATGTAAAGATGGATAAAGGTGAGAGATATTTTTCCTAACCTTTTCCAACCCTCACATCACCCCCCACCTTTCCTAGCCTCCCACTTACCTTTTTGTTTGATCCCAACACTCCCTCACTCATCCACATCCTTGATCCATGTGATCAAACCCTAGATGGTGCGCCCTACCCTTGGGATTCTAGCTTGTGCTTGGTAGTGGACACTTGGCATTGATCCAAGAGGGGTGAGTTTGCCTCTCCAAGTATAAATGGATCCCTTTTCTCATTCCCTCCTCACCATATCTTGAGCTATTGTTTTGCTACTTGATTTTCACCACTCTCTCTCTCTTTCTTGTTCCATCTTTCATCCATTCTTTGGCTCTTAGGGTTCTTAGGGTTTTGGAGCAAGTATTTCTCCAAGATCCATTTTTTTGAGTAATAAAAGGAGAACCTTTGGAGGATTATTGGAAGAGCAACAAGTATTTTTGTTCTTGCTATATATGAGGTAATCTTGTAAGATTTTGGCATTGTGATTGCATAGATTAGATCTTGGGTAAAGTGTTTTACTTGGGTAAACGAGTATTCTTGTAGATTTATATATGTGGGTTTGATAGATAGGGTGCAAGTATTTCATCTTATTAGCATATTCAATCATATTATCTTCTTGTATGCATAGATCTTGTCAAGTTTTGCAGGTTTGGCTTCAAGGGTTTTATTGGGAATGCCTCAAGGAAGAGTCCTCCCTTAAAGCACATATAAACTCCTTCTTTCTCATTCTTTACTCATTCTCTTATTGCTGCTCACTCCATATGATATTTCAGCTAGCATAATATCTTAGATTGGTCACTTTAATCATATTTTATCATAGGTTTTTAAGGAGAAAAATTTCTGCCCTAAAAACAGAAATTTTTCTTCACATTGTTGGTTGTGTGTAGCTTTTCCAGCAAGCATAGCTTGCTGGTTTTTGCAGGTTCTTATCAGGTTGGGAGGGGTTTTGCTACCCAAAATCATCCACACAACACTCCAAGGCCCTCCTACAAGTTGGTAGCTATTTCTCAACCTTTAAATTCAAGTTTTAGGGCTTCTTGTGCATAGATCTACTTATTTCTAGTCATTTTTAGTGGCTCATAGCTTGGGAGGAGAATTGGTACGGCCTACCTCCCACGTGTGAGCTTAGGGTTAGGTTTAGTTGAAGTTTTTCATCTCAAAATTGTCTTCCTAAGCTAGGATGTGGGGTTTGATTAATGTTAGTTATCTTCTAAGCTAGGACGTGGGGTTAGCTAGTGACTTGTTGATAAGTGTTTAGTTGCTTGTTTCTCCTTTCTTTTTCTTTCAAGTAATCTCTAAATTGCCTACACCTTGGGAGAGGAATACCCAAAATCGTAAGGCTAGGATAAGTAACGTGTTGTTGATCTTCTCTAATGCTTTAAGAGTTTAAAATATTCTAGATCTAGATCTCTTCACATCACACATTGATCCTTGGCTTAAGCCCTTGGGGCATAATCAACTTACTTAAATCTATTTGCATAAGCTTTCTTAAGATTTATCTTGATTACATGCTCTAATCCAACACACACTAAATGGTTCATGCTTGAATGGTTTAGCAAGTGGATTTCTTTTCATGCTATTATATCTTTAAGGCCATTTGCCATCACACTAAAGCTAATTATTGTTGGATAAAGTTGATAGTGTAGGCACACATCTAATTCTTCAAGCTTTTCACACTCAATGCTTTCCTCCTTAATGCTTTAACAACATAAGATAAGTGGTATAAGCTTGGAACTTTTCTTCTCTTTGGCAAGTTGTTCTTGCCCTTGTGCATTAGTATTCTAAGTTCTTTAACAAGCTTCTTCATGTTAATGGTTTAATCATGGTAAACTAAATCATTATTTCAGCTTGCTTTTACTTGTCATACATGTGCTAAGTGCTTCATTTTTATGCTTTCATAACACACCTAATAAGCTGGAATAAGTTTCGGTTTTGACATTTAATCACCAATTTAAGGCATCTAAAAGTCACTTAAACACTTTCTAATACACTTAAAAGTCTAACCAATTGATATATGTACTTAATAGACTTAATAGGGTACTTAAAACCACCATCTTCACCATCTAAAACGAGGATTGAGGAGGGCAACGGAAGGTGCTAGACCGGGGACGGTCTCACAACGTCCTTTCCGTAAAAACTCAATTCTTAGGGCTGACCTGTGAAGCTAGGGTAGGCCTTGTTGCCTTACTTCTTGAGCATCCAGCAACTATTTGGCAATCGGGGGAGAAGGTTTTTGGTGAAACACCTAATAAGGGTAATTAAAATCTTGCAATCTTAAGAACCTTTAACTCACTAAGTGAATTAAACCTTGGGCTTAATACTTCTAATTCAATCTTTCATCTAATAAAACTTTGTGGGTTAAACAACTAAAGGTGTGGAGTATTTTAATCGTTATAGGACACTTAAGCTTTAATTTCTAAATCTTCTAAGTATCCTTGTGAAATGTGAATGTTGATGTGTTGATGATGATAATGCCTTGATCTTCTTTAATTCCTGCATAGTCTAGACAAAACGTGGTTAGCTTGTTGTGTTGTATCATTGTATTTCTGGCATTCTTTATTTGTAAGTACTTGTATCTAATCTTTGTGAAGTAACTATTCTTTGTAATCTTTTGTAATCATATTGTAACGAAACACCCTTTAACTTAGTTGACCCCTTGCCCAACCTTTAGGCACTAGTCTTAGTTGACCTAGGGAAAGGTTTTGCTTGACATAACAAACTCTTGCATCTTGCATTGTTGCCTTAGCATCATAGGTTAGGCTTCCCCCAAACCTTAATGAATTAAAAACAACTCCTAGAACTTAACTATAAATCTTATCTAGAAACTAGGGACTACCCCCCTTGGCTTCCCTAGGAGTAAGCCTAGACGGAAGAGGTTCAAGCCAGAGTGACAGCGTGGGCTTTGAACCTAGGCATTGTGCCTCCAAGGACACACTAAGTGAGCAGGACTTGGCTCACATTTGCAAGTGTGTATAAGGACGGCAACAGGTTTGAAGCACAAAAGTTCACAATTTATTGTTTGAGAAGTATTAGAGTAAATGTAATACAAATTATTAGAGATGAGCATAAATGGACCCATGTTAAGGAATATTGTTTAGAAGTATTGTGATATTATTGCACTGGGGAAAAGATCAATTCCATGAACCTCTAAATGTATCATCAGAGGTTGGTTACAGCAAAATCACTAAAGAAGGGAAGCAATCTGACTATGTTAGACCCATGACTTGGACTGATTTTATTGGTAATTTAGTGAGAAGCCAACTCATACAATGGAAAGAGGAGCATGTTTAATATCACCCAGGTTGACTATAGAAGGTTGACAAATTGATAAGGTAGCTATTAACTTCTAGAGCCCGGTGATCGTTAAAGTCAAAGCCTTGATAACTATTGCTCAAAATGGAAGGAGCACTAAGCTCAAAACAAAGAGAATGCATCTCATTTATGGTTCAAGGTGTTACCAAATGAAGAGGCATGGTGAGAAAGGATTTAAGATAGGAAATTTTGGAAGGCACAGCCAGAATGTTGGTGCGTCTCAGAACTAGATAAGAAACAACTAGACAAACCTGTCAGGACCTTCCATCTCACTGGCAGAATGATAGATTGAATTGCTCAGCTAGGACATTGAACCATGTTGAATATAAGGAGAACACATAAACTTCCAGCAAATAAAACAACGTATCTATTCACTGAAGGGAGATAACAGAAGAAGTGGGGTATCTTCTAAGTGGGGTAAATAACAAGGGATCATTGCTTCTTTAACAGAGTTACTATGAAATTTCTTAGAATAATTCACCACCTAATGAGTTTCAGTGTGGCTTTGATAATGATGCAAGCAAATGCTGTTATAATACAGCACATGCTATGGGATAACCACTGCTTAGTTGGAACTGTTATCACACAAACTTGCACCCCTTAGTGCAAAGCCATCACAATGTACTAAGCTTGAGTGTAACTTGGAAGAGTTGACACTGTCACCTAAACAACTACTTCCCTCTTTTTAGGTTGGGATAAAAGTTAAAACCCAACACAAGGGATGTTTCCCTAGTAGCAAATTAGCAATTAGGGTTCCTAAGGCAAGTCAAAACAAGTCTAAGGTTACCTATGTTACTACCCAATTAAAACCAATTTTAAATGATAAGAGATTTAGGGATCAAGTTGATTAATTAAGATTAATTCCAGATTTGAGTTAAGAGTTCAATGAAGCAAGTTTGGGTGTTTTACGATGTGAAACTTATGTGTATTATCCCTCACAAATTCCAGATCTAGAAATTAATCAAGGCCACTATAAAACTTGTCTTAAAAGTGAATTGAATTGAACCATAAACAAGTAAATTGTAGCAGCAAGTTTCAGCCCTTTAAAGAGATATGGAATTATGGTTTTTCTTAGGCTAAAACAAGAAGTAAATCTAAATGAAAGCAGCTTACAAATCGGAAAATTAATTGCACAGAACAGCTGCTAAAAAATGAATCAATTCACCCTTATTTCATGCAGAAATTTGGGGCAGCAGGATAGATTTCACGAAAGAATGATTTTCAGCTTAAAATAGTGAAACTTTCACCAAGATGTCTAGGGTTCTAGGGCTGAAAACTAAGGTGTAAGCTGCAGAAATTTCAGATCTACTTCAACCAAAAAGGAAAAGGGAATTTTAATTTTAATTTTGGCTAGAAAATGAATAGACTAGTGCCTAGTTTGTGATTGGGCATATGGGGTCAACTAAGTCTCTTCTTGAGAAGTTGTAGGTGGACTAAAAATATAGTTAGGGTTGAAAAACCTCAAACCCTGCCAAATCGTTTTAGTATCCTAAATAAATTTCAAGATTGTCAAGCCCTGGATGGGGTGTCTCTATTTCAAAGACGGGAATGCCTATGCCGTATACACATGGTGGCTTTGGGAGTAGTCTACCCCGCATGCTACCAGTGGATGACATCACAATCTCATTTAAACTCCAGCCATCACTGCGTCTTACCTCCAAATCAAATACGCTTATGGATTCAATCCGCAGCTCTGCAATAAATTTTGTCTGGCTCCAGTACAGGGTATTGAAGTTTCCAGTAATGGCAGGGAAGAATCGCATGGGTTTTAGTGTTTCGAGGGGATGTTTTCCTCGATTAGTTTTCCCTACCTTTTGCGTTGTTCTCACTTCGGCTACACAGCATTGGGTTTATCCTCTATGGTTCACCACCACCTTTCTCGGTCCTACTCTTCCTAGAAAGTCTTATAAAACAATGTCACGTGTAAGGGGGAAACCGCGACGTGCTAGTGGAAATCTCTCAAGTCTTCGTGGGCATCGTCGTAGCTCCTCTCCCTCATTGGATCACCCTGGACGTAGCTCCCTAAGCCAGCGCATTTCTAGTAGTGCCCCTAGTATGGAGGCCTCGATAGTTGTTGCTACTCCTCCTCATACCCAGAGGCCCCCCTCTCCTCATGGTATGGAAGCAAGTGAGCCCGCTCCACAGTAGCCTATGTGTTTAGCAGGGACCTTCACAGAGGACCAATGCAATCTTATCAAGGAGATACAGTGCAATCATGAGGAAATCAGATTTCAACAAGACTTGGCAGCAAGGAAGCTCGACTGGTTGTTGGACTTTGGCTCAAGTGATCTTGGTCAGCGGCGCAGTCCAAAAAATATGCTACAGTCAATGATGGTACCTGAATGGCCAGGTTCTTCAAAGCATGCCTATGCGAGTGGGCTCAAAGATAAACAGGGTTTTATAATGTTTAGTCTTTTGTCTTTCCTGCTCAATCCAGAGTCAATGCATATCTTTAGATTTCTAGTTTTGGCAACTCATACTCCTTTTTCACACCGTTGTAATCTTATCTGAAAGACCTTGTAGATTTTGCTGAGGGATTTCAACAGACTAGACTTTGGTGGAGAGGTTGGTTTCCTCTGTTGGCAGCCTCTACACCAATCACATGGACATCTAATGTATTTTTTTGTATTTGAAAGGTAATATAAAATCTAGCTTACAAAAAAAAAAATTCAAGATTGTCAAAGGAAAATCCTCACTCAAAATTTTCCAATAGTCTTGAGAGGGGATCTATCAAGAAAAGGACAAGAGGGTGTACAACCAACACTTGAGAAGTATACCACACTTAACACATTTCAAAATAAATACCACAAGATTTAAAGAGAAGGCACTTACTCATCAAATCGACACACAAGACCATTGATCCATTGACATCCATCCATTTGGATAAGCATCCACATAGACAAAATCTCCAAGAGGGTGTTCTAATTAACATAGAAAAAATCTCCAAGAGAGGCTTTTTTAAGGCATATTTCACCATGAGTTTCCATTTAGGCACATTGGACCTGTATTAGGAGTTATGGCTACCTAGCCTACATTACCATTTGTCGAATCGTTGACAGAGCACCTTATTCATAGCTTGAACCTAGGGCCCAAGACCACATGCATGGACAACGTGAGCTAGAGGGGAGACTTAGAAGATGAATGCCCTATCGTAGTAGATGTCCAGGGCACAACTTATGGCATGGTAGGGATCAAACACAACCGAAAGGAGAAAATGAAATATATTGTAGGAGGTTTAGTGCATGACATATGGCAAGGAAAGGTGTTGATAAGCATAAAAGGAGAAACACCCTACTTGGAAGGGTGCCACATGGCACTAAGTTGTAGTTGGGCTTGGTCAAAGGCCCACTCAAGGTTGAATGCCCTCTTCAAGGAGGTGCCTAAGGCATGTTGAAGGAAAGAAGGGGTGAGAAATAACCCTAATGGAGGAGCTTCCACGTATTTGGAGGCACGTTTCCCCTTTGAGAACTTTTGGGGGTAAAGACAAATATTTCATCCATTTTCATATATTTGGAGGCATATTTCACCTTGTGATGTATTTGGGAGTAACGACACATGGTTCAAGGCCTTTTTTACATACTTAGAGGCAAGCTCTTTGCATGAGGAGATGCCATGTGACATTGTTGACATGATCAAACCCTCTAAGGAAAGGCGATTTTCTTATGGAGATGACAAGTGGTATCGTGGACCTATTTTATTCACTCAAAAGGAAAATGGGAGCGCTCTACTTGAGGAGGATTCTAGGGCCTTCTAAAAGAGATAATATTTTATTGAAGTTGTTGAAAGGAAAGCTATTCTCATTTGCTAAAGGCATGGTTGGAAGATAAGGAATACCCCTCCAAGCAATTAGTTGAATATCTTTGGGAGAACTGGAAGGACACATCCAATTTGAGGTTTCCATCTTTTTTCTATTCTTCATGGATTGATTTGACGAGCAAAATCAGCAACTAGCCAGGCTCGTACTCACATGACACAGGGTCAATTCCGACCACTACCACTATAACCTCCAGGTGTGCCCACGATGCCCCTTACGCGACACATAAGTTAAGTCGGGGTTTCAAACTGGTGACTTCACATAACAGAGTGCCTTAACAGTACACTCCATCACCGACTACCCTACACCCCGGGGGCAACTAGAAATTACTCTTACAAGATCCCTAGTGTAATCTTTGAAGAAGGGCAATTTTGCTCCAAGAAGAAGACGTTATGGATGAGGTTTCACCATCCCTATCTCTTGTTTGTAATCATTGTTCATCTTATGGATATTGCTACTATGATTTCTACATATTAAGAGGCCATTGTTGTCCCTTTCTTGTTCATGGTTGCACGCTATTACTTGGTTGTTTTGTAAATGTTGTGAGGTGGGTCTTTGGAAGGGCCCTCGTTTAATTTTTGCATATTAAAGAAGATCCATGTGGTTAGTTAGGCACATTGTTAATAGCCTATCTATGCATCTTCATTGTATTCAAATCCTCTTGTTCATTGGTCTTGACTCCATAACCCAATTGTATAGGCACTACTCTTGGCAAATTCCACCATCCATCTTAGTGCTACACAAAACATTTATTTTTCTAGGGTTTCCCCCTTGTGTTGAAAAAGAACCAGCATAAAGCAAGAGAAAGTATTGATGTGGTGACATTGGGAAATCTCCCTAAGTGTGCCTAGGGTTGCACTATGTTAAAGGACTTTGTAACATTTGAAGTTCGGGATTGGGAGGTAACACAAGGCAATAAAACTAGTTGTTTAATGCTTGTGGTTGTACTGATGGGTATGGAGTCATGTAGAGCTACTCACCTATTTGATTGCATCGAGAGTAGTGAGGTGCATAGACAACCTAGGTAGATGTGTAACATCTGTAATGCTAATAAACTAAATTGAAAAAAATTTAAGTCCATCAAAATTAAAAATTAAAAAAAGAAGACTAATAATAATATATATCATCATAAAATAAGCTAGCGTAGATCCATCTTAATCCTCGATCTTTGAAGCATCAATAAGTTTGTGCTTCCATTCCTTTTGTATCCCTCTTAGTGCTTATTAGATAGGGGGTTAAGATGGATCTATGCTAGTGGGTGCTACCCCCCCCCAAGCCTAGGGGTAACTAAGGAGATGATGTCTCGAGGCCCGCAAGTTGCAGACATGGAGTGTTGAGAGATGGATGGACAGCAGAGCCCGCAGAACCCCTCTTCTTCACCGCGCTTCACCATCATCAGCAGCAGCAGAGCAGCATCCACCACACTGACTGGATCCACAGAGGGCGACAGGTCTTGCTTCATGAGGTAACTAGTCAAGTTTCATGGTACGTATCATTTTAATACTTGGGGCATTTGGATAAGTTACGAAGGTTTCTTTCTAATTATGAAACATTTGCTCGAAAGTTATGTTTTTTACTATTTTTCACCTTGGTGGTTATCCTAAGGTTTCTAGTAAGTTCACCATTCCCGACCATCTTTTATCACTTTTCATCTTCATTCCTCTCTATATCCTCACCTTTTGGGATTACATGTACCCCAAAAAAGGCTTATACCTCATTCTCTTATGGGAAGAAGGGGTTGAAGACCCAAAGGTTGTTGCAACTAGCGTCGATAAATAAAAAGAAAAAAAAAGCCACAATTAAAATGCAGTGGCAGGGATAGAAAGGGACACAAAAGTCATAGTCCAAAAACTTGAGCTCTACCTTTCTAGGCACCCTCCCTAAGTCCTGAGTGCGAATGAACGCCTCACTTATTTGAAAAGGACCTATAAGTATCCCACTTGGAAGGAAATGCATTTAATGCACAAAATCAAGAAACCTTGTAAAGGGGACTTGCAAACTATCTAAAGAAAATAAACAAAAACGCAATTATAGGGCTTGGAAAAAGGTTGCACCCCAAACAAAAGGTAACTCAAGAATGCAACGCACCCTCTACAAAGGCACCCATGGAAACGAAACCATATGAGACCCTTGCATGTCAATGACCCCATGCCCAAAAGTTTCTCCCTCATCCACCTCACATTCATCACATGGCCTAGATAGGGCTCACCTGGGAAACACTCTTCTCTTTGGGGAAGTGGCTTACCCAATAGGACCTTTTGATAACCCTCACATATTTAAATTTGGTAAATTGCATAAAGTCTTTGAGCATGTGTTTAATTTGAAAGGGGGGACCCAATGTACTTGGTTGGGTGGCTCTCCATGGGGGTATGAAAGCCCATAGGATGGATGTCTTAAGGCACTTTGGATCTCCATGGGGGCATGAAAGCCCACAGGATGGATGTTGTGCCCCACATGTTGGAGGGCATTGATGATGAGCATTGCACACTCGGTGACGTCATTTGCCCATGAAAGAGGCCTACGATGATGAGACTTCAATGACGTCACCCCCCCATGCTAGAATGTTGCACTTTTGGAGCACGACATCAAGCTTAAAAGGCCTGATTTGACTTGGGTTTTGCACTTGGTGGAGTTATGGGAGATGTACCCCACACTTTTGTGGACTAGTGAGATGATGTGGACAGTGGCACCATAGGAGGTGACACCCTAGCCTTTGGAGGTTAGGTCACCTAACGACCACCCTTGAAGAAGACTTTGGGGACTTAATTTCCTCTATTTTGTCATTTTTGGTCATTATTTAGCATATGTGGGCAAAAGTCAAATCGTTTTGATTAAAGTCAATGTAAAAACATGAATTTGGACCTAAATTAGTAGATTTAATTGTAAATTTGGATAAAGTGAGCTTGGATCTCCTCTATAAATAGAAGCAAGCCTCACTTCATTTTTCATAATTCATCATTGAGACATTATTCTCTCTCTCAAAAAATTTAGCCCTCTTATTTTCTTGTGCAAATGGGGTGATGTGATTTGCTTTGTGGAAGTCTTTCTCTTGCAAAATTGTCTTGGAGGTGAAATCGCTGCACTTTGGAGGATTGGCTTGTGATCTAGGTTTGCTCTTGGTGAATGATCTTTGCAGGTTTGCTTTGGTTTGATGGTAAATTTCTGCAATTTGCTTTGATTATCTTGCTTGGAGAAACCCTAGGAGGGTTAGGATTGTCTATCCCCTCCTTCAAGCTAATTTTCTGATTTAAGTGAGGTCATTCAAGGGTATTTTCAAGGGTTAGGATTGTCTATCCCCTTGAAAACATTCTTGGCTAGGGTTTTAAAACTAGGGGTTAGAATGGTCTATCCCTCTAGGGTTTAAAAACTAGTTTCCCATTAATTTGTTGAGCTAGGTGACGGCTTGGACACATGAGGGTTTGGGTTCAAGGTTCAAGTCTTTTTTCCATTGCCATCCTAACTTGCTTGTTAATGTTATGACTCCATTTGCCAATAGATAAGGCACAAGTCTTTGCATTGAAAAACGTGAATATTGCTCTCTTAAAATAATTGGATTTGTGGATGAATTGCTCTCACTCTAAGATATTTTTTAATGCTAAAACACTTTCATTTCTTACAAGTTTACTTGCTGCTGTAACAACAAATTAGCTACAGCCATTAGGGCTGCAGCGAAACCTCTATCTCACTCTTGTTTACTTATTTTTTCACCACAGAAAATTGTGTTTGAATATTGCAAATTAATCTACTTGTTAAGGGCTGCAATTTGGCATATTTACTTTCTAATTTCTGTGGTGAAAACTTCTTGTTGTAGCAAATGTTTGCTACAGCCATCTGGGGCTGTTATAAATTTGTTGATAACACTTACTTTACAGCCTATTTAACCGTCAACATTGCTATTTAAACATTGGAGATTTATCTTCTAGTCAAGGGCTTTTGTTTCCAATAGTTATTTGCTGATTTTGACGGTGATTTCTTGCAGCTGTTACTATCTTTTCTTGCTGATATAATTTACAGTCTGCTGCAATTTTTGGGGCAGCAAGGTTTCTTGCTGCATTTCCTAGTGTTCAGGGGTTTCATTTCATGATTTTGGGTCTTGGGATATTGGCTCTAACATTGGTTTTGCAGGTTATCGATCAGCTTGCCTCTCTCCCTCTACCAAAGTCATCATTCTCCAAACCCTAAGCACTCTCATCTAGTGACCAAAGGAGTGATCCTTTACAAACCCTTGCCTTGCACTCTCCATCCCCCCAAGGTCACCTGGGAAGCCTCTCTTGTGGTGGAATCATCCATCACTAAAACGAGACAAGTAATTGCTAAGGTGACAGTGGCTCTTACTCCTAGTTGTGTTGCACAAGTGATGCTTGTGGTTGGCTTTGCCCAAGCAACAGTCTGTGCGATAACAGTGGGTAAAGATGAAGATATGGCAATGAGCTTTAAAGCAAGGTCTACTTTGGGATAGTTCGGAGCTGGCCATTTAACTTTCCCTGCAAATGCACTACTTTGGGGTGTTTAATGTGTAGACAATGCATTGTCTTGATGAATAAAATTTTCCATATTTGTTAGATAAGATAAAATAAGATAATTTTATTAATGTCCAACTAATGACCACAATTTTAGAGCAGAGATGCATTGCATGCTAAAGCTATAACAAATTTTTTATTTTCCATGTGTCTAAGATGAAGAGATAACCAACCTCGAACACCAAGCAGAGATGCATGAATCCCAAAGCCAATAAGCTCAACAAAAAATCTACTTAATCACAAAGAATCATAGACAAAGATGCATGAAACTTATGACAATCACATATTATTTTAGACAAGTAGAACTGCCATTGCTTACAATAAGAAAATGATAACAGCAGTAAAGAGGATGTATGAAGGGGGCACAAATATCAGGTCAAGAGTGTCCTCTAATAATATTATGTTGGTTGCAGCAAATATGCATATGATGCCAAGCAGTAAATCATAGCAACAAAAATGGTTGTTTTGCTTGCTGGAATCCTTTTCTTCAGTTTTGTGGTTGACCTTGTCAGAAGGACCAAGTCAATAAATGGTTCTGTTGACTAACCAAAACAGTTGACTAGTCACTAGACTAAGGTTACAAGCAGTTAATTTTTTTCCTCAACATTTGCATCCATATATCCCTATCTAAGGAAGTGGAGTCAACCCTCCATCTCCTTAGAAACCCTTTAGCTATCTTTTGGGGTGTACTAAAAATTTAAAGCGGTTAATTTTTTTCCTCAACATTTACATCCATATATCCCTATCTAAGGAAGTGAAGTCAACCCTCCATCTCCTTAGAAACCCTTTAGCTATCTTTTGGGGTGTACTAAAAATTTAAATTTTGTTGCAAACATGTCTTTCTCGTTAAAAATTTTAAATTACTATAATTTCTTTGAAAAATATTATGATTTATTTGAAGTGTTTCCTTTAGACTCGAGAGAAGAAGCATTACAACTAGTCTGAGGAGACCAGGCACAATTAGCAAAATCTGCTTGCACGGATGAAACTGCCCATGGGGCGCAAACTAGAGATGAACCAAAGCACTTCCATTTGGCTAAAATGTCCATAGGATTACTCTTCCCTCAAAATTACTCAAAAGGCACCCAGAACTTGCCCCTGTTCCTAACCAGTTATTCATGTCTTCCTAACGATCTTCAGATATTCACCACGGAAGATGAAGACCCACTGAGATATTTTTTATATTTTGAAAATTGTGTAGTTTATCTTTTTGAAATTGGTGCAGTTACCCTTCTTTTAGATCCACCATAAAAAAATTCCTCAAGGAAAGCCCCAAATAGAAATCCAAGGGATATTTCTACACATTGTGGATGGCATTCTCTCTAACTAAATCCATCAGTGTCAGTGTAGACTAGTGCCACTTATCAGGGGTTTTCGCATCAGACAACTATGGACACGGAACTAATCAAATGCCAAGCATGGACTGAAACACCCCTTATTTCTTGGCCAGAATCGGCCAGAATCAGGGGACTTAGTTTCCCCCAAATCCCTCTATCCGCTACCCGAATACATTCATATCTACTAGGATCAGGCTTCGATATTTAGAGTTAATGGATTATCCTTCCAGGATATGAATATGGATGAGGATTCCTGGTTTTAGATGCCAAAGGCACCCTCCCTCTGAGAATCGAACCTGAGCTAGTGATAGAAAATTCTCACTGATTCCTTATTCAAGGACAACTGGTGACAACTGGTTTGAGCTAACCCTTGGGCTATGTTCCAAGTAAGTCGTGACTATGCAATAAATGAATATATGTTCACTTCAAAGTAACAGATTTTTGACAACTATGAGTCTACGAGGAAAAAAAGTCATGAGAAATAAATATAAAAACACAGGTACTAAGCTCCGTTCATAGATGTTTAATGCTGAGCTTAAATCTTACCCAACAGAACACCTAATGATTAAAGTCCGCTTTCGAATCCAGTTGCCTTCTGAAAATCCAAAACATCAGTCCACAATCTGCATCAATCATTCCAAAAATGATAATTTTATAGCGAAAACCAAACCAGTAGCCATTTAAATCAGCACACGTCGAAAGAGCTCAGTTTGCATGAAATTTGAAAGATTTTGCAGGAAAAAACGCAGTGAAGACCAGAAATTCAATTAATTGAATTCAAAACCTCACCTCGCACTTTACGGACACGCCGACATAATCTAATACTCGGGTCCGACAGAGTACTCTTAACCTCAATGAAAATCTCGAAAGTGATAGTTTTCCCCGTTCCAGTCGAATCCTTATGCCACACATGTTTGGCAACGTGTTATGGACGTGCGGCGAATCGAACGTGGGACCTCCAGTTGGCAAACAAATCGTGGACATATTCTTATCCTAATTTTCTTTTGTAAAAATATTCTTATCCTAATAAAGAACAAACTTGATAGATTATTAAAAAAAAAAATTAAACATTGATAGATACGGAAAATTGTTTTAATTTTTTTCAAAGATGGGATGATTTTGAGGAAGGTTGGGATCTTATAAAATTTGAATGAGATGGATATGAAAAATAAAATTAAAAAAAATTAATGATTTTAGGAAGATTAAGATGTCATAAAATTTAAATTAATGTATATGAATATTAAACCTCGCATTGAACTATCGTTCTCCGATTTATAAACTTTATCATTTATATTATATATAACTTCTATAATTATAAAATATTTCAAATAAATAATTATTAACAAATATTATAATTAATCTTCACTAACTAATAATTAAATATTTTAATCATAACCCTATATTTCCTTCCACTTATTTTCCCTTCTGCAAAAGCAAGCATCTCCACCTGCTTTTCCTTTGTGCACAAGGAAGCATCTCCACTTTGTTCTCCTCTATGGAGAAGCAAGAATCTTAGGTGATAACTAATTATTAAATATTTTAATTATAATTTGTAGGTTTCTTTTCCCTTTTTTCCTATGTGAAAAAATAAGGGAAAAAGACTAAGTGGTGAGTGATTATATGAATTCTTTTTTATTTAAAAAACTTTTAATATCTAATAAATTTGAAATTAAAATAGATATGGAATATATAAATTAAGTTTAAATTAGTATATAACTTTTGATGTGAAAAGTAATTTATGATTTTTTGAAATTAAAATAAATATTGAATAAAATTTAAGTTTAAATTATCATATAAGTGTCAGGGTGGAAAGAACGGGTGGGGTGTTGTATGACTTTGGAGGAAACATCAAATTTACCTATGCTTAGAGCATTGGGTGGGCCTCTAACAACCAAGTCGAAGCTTACACACTATTACAAGGTCTAAATCTGGAAAATACGCAGGGCATCATTGATCTCATTGTTATAGGGGATTCCAAAATGACAATCAGGCATGCAAGGTTAAAATCTCTTCCGAAGAATATTCATCTACACTCCATTTTCCTCGTAATTCAGAAAGAAATGCAGACCTTTCACAAAATTGAATTATTCCATGTGCTTACATCCAACAACTAGGAAGCAGAAAGACACGCAAACCAGGCCACTAGACTGCAAGCATGGGTCTTAACCATCAATGGAATTCTATTCTCATGCCAGATTCCATGATGCTTTGGGTTTCTAAGGTTGATGAAAAAGGGGGTCCTATGCCACATCGGGACTCCATTAATTTAATTTGACCTTCGAGAATTATCCACAAGGAAGATAGATGTATGACACATAAATCAAGGACAAAGCCACATGCACATGTGACTCCAAGGCGCTTCCATAAATTCCCCAACATGGCGTTGTCTTATCCCTCACTCATGTTATCACTTTATGATGTATGTGGATGGTTGCAGGCATAATGGATTTTAATCTGGTTTCCTGTAATCATTATCGAAGGTGGAAAGCAAGTACAGAGGGTTATCCTTATCCTTCCATTATAGCTCTCATGTGTTGGGATTCCAATATTTGGAGGTGTTTCCTTATTCAACATGGCACTCTCAGCTTGGAGGAGAACTCTTCAAGTAATAATTCAAGAGTCTCACTTTGGTTATTTCGATCATCTCTATGGAAGTTGAGAATTATGGCGAATGGTAGATTTGGGCAAGGGGGCAAGCAAATTGATCTGGTGGAGGAAGAATTAGCAGATATACACACTTTTGTGCATTCTCTTCAGATTCAATTTAGTGGATTATCGTCTCGGGTTTTAAGGATGTTGGAAGAGTCAATTCAACATAGGCTAAACATCCACCACCTTTAGGACGAGTGTTTGACACTCAGGTTGCAATTAGAGGAGTTGTGTCTCAAGTCACTATAGAATCTGATCTGGATTTTATGAGCAGAACGAAATGAATACAGATTATTAAAAGATGTTTAACACTGAATAACAGAGATACAGTAAAACGGGTTTCTATTCAATAAGGAAATAAGCTGAAACTGTAAAATGCAGCGGAAAACAAGCTTGTTGGAATGGTGGCAGCTTATCTCTGAGAAGAGATGTGACGGTTGCGCTCATTCACAAGAACATGATTACATTGAGGCTCTGAAAGCCTTTTTTACAATAAGCATGAATTCCAAAACCCTAGGCATCCAAAAATCTAACCCTAGGAGATGAAGCGCCAAAAGTCATATGGGCCCCGTTGGGGTAAGTCGGTACATCAACTTCTTGGGGTCGTAACTTTTGCATACGATCTTCGTTTTAGGCGCACAATAGCCCGTTGGAAAGGTCTATCTGAGGACTACACATGTTGTCATCAGACTCTAACTCCATATTTAGTTTGACCAATAGTGACCAGAAGCTCGACCAAAATGTGTTGAGGAAACAAATGTCCTGATCTGAGACAATGGTTTGTGGGATTCCAAAATATAGCCAGACTCGTTCAAAGAAGAGCTTGGCAATGGTCTCTTTTGTGATGCTCTTCTTGTAGGCACCCAAAATCGCCATCTTGGAAAAGCGATCAACAACCACAAAAACATAGTCATTTCCCCTTTTGGTGGACGGAAGGCCTGACATGTAGTCCATTGAGATGGATTCCCATGGCATGTCAGAAGTAGGCAGAGGGGTGTACAGGTCCTGTTTCTTAGTGGTCAGTTTAGCAATAGCGCAGGTCGTGCAGGACCTGATATACTTGTCGACATCCCGACGAAGTTTCATCCAGTATAAATGTTTCTGCAGCACTGCCACGGTCTTTTCGACATCGAAGTGCCCTGCCACCTGATTGTAGTGAGATTCCCAAATCAGCTTCCCTCGCTTGCTTGATGGAACACAGAGATGGCCCAGACGACACAACAGCCCATCCTGAAGATGGAATTTAGTGACAACTGAGTTTGCACCCAACATTTGGTAGGTGGTGGCGAAATTAAGGAGGTGGGGCCATTCAAAGGTCTCGTGGTCGTAGGATTCTAGCACCGTGGTGAGTGTCGCGACTGGAGGTCGACTGAGGAAATCAACAACTCAGTTGGTACTTCTTGTTTTATACTTGATGTTGAGGTGGAACTGCTGCAAGTATGTGGACCACTTATGATGGCGGTCATTCTGCAATTTGCCTTATGTCAGCATGAACTGTAGTGGCTTATGATTAGTGTGGATGATTGTCTCCTTCCAAGAATGTAATGTCTCCACTGGCGGCAGGCTTGCACAATGGAGTACATTTCTTTGTCGTAAGTAGGGTACTTACGAATAGCATCTAATAGTGTCTCATTATGATATGCCATGGGGTGAACGTATTGAGTGAGAACGATGCCCACAACATAGTCTGAAGCATATGTCTCGATCTCAAAGGGATGTTGCAGGTTTGGTAATGAAAGTACTGGGGATGAGCACAAGCGCTGCTTCAAATCATTTAAAGCTTGTTGTTGGGACAGGTCCCACACAAATTTGGCCTTACCACCACCCCTGGATACTTGGCTGAGGGCCCATGTGATATGAGAGAATCCCAACATGAACCTGCGATAGAAATTGGCAAGGCCCAAGAAGCTTTGAAGCTCAGTGAGTGTGGTTGGGGCTAGCCAGTCACGGATGACCTGGATCTTGGTTGAATCCACATGCACACCATGTTGATCAACGATGTAGCCTAGGTAATGGACCATGTCCATGTCGAAGGAGCATTTTTCCAAGTTGGCATATAGCTTGTGTTGTCGCAGGGTGTGCAGAACCTGTTGAATATGTTGCAAGTGTTCCGCCCAAGTCTTGTTGTAGATGAGGATGTCATCTAGATACATCGCTACAAAAGTATTGGTGAAAGATCGCAGGATATCGTCCATCATCCTCATGAAATTTGCTGGAGAATTTTCAAACCAAAGGGCATGACCAACCATTCGAAAAGACCTTCTTTTGACTTGAAGATGGTCTTCCATATATCTGTCTATTCTATTGGGACCTTGTGGTAGCCTGACTTTAGATCAATCTTACTGAAGTATTTGGCCCCCGTGATCTGATCAAGAAGGTCATCAATTCGGGGAATTGGGTACTGGTTCCAGACTGTGATTTTATTCAGGGCCCGGTAATCAATGCATAGTCACCAGGTCGCGTCTTTCTTCTGCACTAGCACAATTGGGCTCCTACATGGCGATGAGTTGGGAGGGATGTGCCCCTTGTGGAGTAGTTCTTGGATCTGCCTCTTGATCTCCTCATTTTCTAACAGAGTGTGGCGATAGACTGGCCCATTGGGTAGCGGTGCGTCGAGAGTCAAATCGATGGGATGCTTGACCTGGCAATGCAGAGGTACCCCGGTAGGTGAGGAGAAGATATTTGAGTATTCTTCCACGACCTTATCCACTTGTTTTTTTTGTGTGGAGATATTGGTCACAGAGGCCCTAGATGTTGCCGCAATCTTTCGCTCACTCTGAGAGCGAATCACGAAGAAGACAAATTTCCCATTCCGAGAGATGACCTTCCTACATTGCTAGGCAGAGATCAAGGAAATAGCACTAGGTGGGACTGCCTTGGGTATCCTGTACAATTTCCTGTTCAAAGTAACAATAACACTACGAGTCCTAGACTCATATACAACATGACGTTTCCATAAATAAGGTTGGCCCAAAAGAACATTACAAACTTCGAGAGGAGCAACATCACACAATACCTTGTCTTTGAAGGGCTTGATGTCGTACAACAGTCAACATTGTTGGTTGACGTGGAGATCGCTTCCTTAGCGGAGCCATCCAATGGTGTAGGGTTGTGGGTGCGGCTTTGTCGGGGGGGGCTAGATGCTTGATGACCTCTGCTGAGATGAGGTTCTTCTAGATACCACTATCAATGATGAAGTGCAGCGGGGTGCCTTTTACCCACATTTGTGAATGGAAAAGGCGTTCGCCTTCTTCTGGTTTGTCTAGTTCACCGTGCTGGAGCTCGGTGGTAGCAACAGTGGCACTGGGTTCCACATCAATGATCTGCCTCCCTCTTTATGGTTCTGACTCGGAGTCGAAACCCGCATCTGATTCAGAGGCTTTCACTTCAGCCACCGACGACTGCTTTGAGCGGCAATCAACAGTGTTATGCCAAAGGCTCTTATGTAAGTCACACCACTTTCCGATATCTTTCTTTGTCTTTCTGGTGTCCTTCTTTGCTTGCAGCTTGGACTGGTTGTCCTGATGTTGTCCATCTTTTCTTTGTCCTTTGTTCTGCGGTTTGGGGCCACCCTTTCCTCGCTTTTGCTGCGAGGGGTTCCCAGGCCCAAATTGTCGCGTCTTTTGTTTGAGGTTCTGCTCGATTTTGACGGCACATCGATAGGTTGCACCCAAGGACGAGATGTCTAGAAATTCCATTTCGTTCTGGATGTATCTATGTAGAGCACCGCGATACTTGAGCACCAGATGTTGCTCAGATTATTTGATACCCAGCTTGGTGTGCAAGGTATGGAAGATATTTGTGAACTCCGACACTGCTTGGTCTCTTTCTTGTCTCAGTGTGGTCCATTTTGTATACAAGTCGCCATAACTTCCGATAGAGTAGTATTGTTCCTTAATAGCATCCCTGAAGGATTCCCAAGTGACCGCGATTGTAAATAATGAGGGTTCCTCTGTTTCCTTTTGCTCACAGAAAGTTTCCCACCAATATTTGACATGGGGAATGGCTTTAAGGAGCGCAAAAGTAATCTTTTCTCTGTTCGAAAAGTTATGGACAAAAAAATACCCTTCTAGTAGATTCAACCATTTGTCTACAACATTTGTGTCTATCTGACCTTCAAATATAGGAATATCAAAGTTGATTTGTACCTTGAAGGGGGCGACACCTCCGCTCGAGGAAGATGTGTCTCTCGTCAGTAGCCGCCGAAGGATTTGCGCAAAACTGTCCATCATCTCGTTCATCCGTTGCATGAGGGCTTCCTCAAGCAACATTTTGAAAGGATCTCCTGTCCCATCATCTTTTTTTTCTCCCGCCATTAGAGGTCGCTTGGTCTTTCAAGAGCTTTTGTCCTCAAGAGAAACAAGCTCGAGACACAATTCTTTGTACCTTGACCTCGTTGGGGACATGCATTAAGAACAACAACGAGAAGACCGCTTTGATACCATTGATTCAGATTTTATGAGCATAATGAAATGAATACAGATTATTAAAAGATCTTTAACACTGAATAATAGAGATACAGTAAAACTGGTTTCTATTCAATAAGGAAATAAGTTGAAACTGTAAAATGCAGCGGAAAACAAGCTTGTTGGAATGGTGGTGGCTTATCTCTGAGAAGAGATGTGACGGATGCGCTCATTCACAAGAAGATGATTACAATGAGGCTCTGAAAGCCTTTTTTACAATAAGCATGAATGCCAAAACCCTAGGCATCCAAAAACCTAACCCTAGGAGATGAAGCGCCAAAAGTCATGTGGGCTCCGTTGGGGTAAGCTAATACATCAACTTCTCGGGCTCGTAAATTTTGCATATGATCTTCGTTTTAGGCGCATGATAGCCCATTGGAAAGGTCTATTCGAGGACTACACATGTTGCCATCAGACTTAGACTTTGTCTATAGTCTAATTGTGGTGAGCCCTGGAAACGTTGTTTAGGGCCTCAAAACGACCTCGGAAGTCGGGGACCCAAAAACTAGGAAAAAACTGCCAAATTGGAAAACTGCCAAAATAAGCCAATTGGAATAGGTGGGAGACCACCAACATCCATCTGGATTAGAATATGACACCTCAAGCAAACACAAACAACTTTGGCAACTTTGAAGAAGCTTCATCTCCTATCGCAACTCCTGTTCATCTGGATTTGAACACTCTCGCACTAGATTTTGGGTAATGGCTTCCAGTTATGGAATTTCTCCCTACCAGTATAAGCTATGACTTGTTTTTTTATATGTATATTGGGGATATATTATAGATTGTACATTGTTGGGCTTTATGAAAGTAACTCTCAGTTTAAATTCACAGCATTGTTGTTGATCGGCTTCATAGCTTTCAAACAGAGTAATTTTGAATGTTCATCATTGCAATTTTGGAAATGATGTAATTCTATGGCATTCTCATACGTTATTTTGTATTAATACAATTTCCCCCTTTTATATTAAAATAAATAAATTATCATATAACTTTTTGTACTAATATAAATAAATTATCATATAACTTTCTGTACAATTTTTTTTTATAATATTTTAAAGTTTTTGTGTTTTATAGGATGTTATCACTTCATATCACATATTTAAATTTTATTATAAAAACTTAATTAATGAAATTTGAACAAAAATATATTTAAACTTCATCATAAAAAACTTGATTACCGGGATTTGAACAAAGATCTTCACAAGACTTGCACCAATTCACTTGTAAATTAATACTCATGAATTAGGATAAACTCACGGTTTCTCTATTTTGAGGTGATATAATGTCTTATCTTTTGTTTGTATAGCTTGAATAACTAAGTGGATCTAGTGATGCTTATATTTTCCATGGAGTCTCGGTTTTGGTTTGTTTGAATGTTTTTGCACATTTCAAAGTTTTGATGTGGGATGTTGAGTTCTTCCATATTGCAATATGAAATTAGTCTAAAGTAATGAACCTTGTGTTAGTTTTAGATGGTTCTTTATTAAGAATGGGTAGTTAATAAGTGGTGGATATCTCTTCAAAGATTATGGTTTAATTATAAAATCAAAGGTCTAATTGAGACTTCATAAATGCAACCAAGAGTTTGCTCAGGATTATTAGGGGTAACCAAGGGTGTGATTGAGTTTTTAAATCTCGCTTTTGGCATCATTTTTCTTCATTTAACTAAAATCAACTATGTTATGCATTTTAAGGAAATAATAACAATTTTGTAAGATGAGAGCCAACTGCAATCCCATTTTAGCATGGGATGCCACTAAGTTATACGGTAAAGGGCCCAAAACCATAATCTATGTAACATGTGAATAATGGATGGTATTACTATGTATGTATCTTGGTGAAATAAATTTCAATGTTATTTTATTTTCTGAATCTGATTTTCTTGTATTTATATATATATCATCTAGTCATTTCCTACGAATTTGGGCAAAGCTTCTAGCAATTTTAGACAAGTGTCCACATTTCCAACATTCATGCATTTTGAAAATTTGTGCATCATAGGAATAAAGTCATTGATTACCCAAAACATCTACTCCTCCAATGTTTATGACATTAAAAATCATTGTTGATGGTATTGTCTTCCACTATAGGTTCCATCTTTTGCTCCACTCCTTTGCATTGAATGCGTCTATAGCATAAGAGGTTGATGGGAAAGCATTTAGAAGTATCAAAATGGAAGTACAATTGCTTAAATTATTTCTTATCAAGAATGTTTAGTGCATTACTAGGATCAACGAAAAGGAGGAGCCTTTCCTTTTTATTGTAGGCATAAAACTCGAAGGTATCAATATACCCAAACCAATCATTATTGTAAGGGAGATTAAGGGTTCCTTTGTTTCTAATGTTGGAGGGTATTGGTCTTGCATCTCAATTTCATTATTTAGTTAGTCAAGGAGAGTATTATCCATAAGTTTAGATTTAATGTCGGAGTGGATGTGGATGCCCCCCTTAAACCAAAGAAGAGAGTACCTATGACAAAGATTTGAGATTGAGGGATTAGGATTTTGAACAAATTAACAACTAGGGTTTTTGAATTGTGATGTTTTAGAATTTTCCTCTTCCTTGGCCCTCTAATCATATGCATAATTATTTTTACTAGAACAAAGTACCCATCTTTGTATAGCTTCAATGTGATTTTTTGCTCTTCTAGCTACAATGATGGCTTTGTCCAAAGAATCAAGTACAAACATTCTTACCTCAATTTGGTTTCTTTCCATGAGATTTGAGATGTTAAACTTTTGCACCAAATATATTTAGTGTTTGGCCTTTGAGTCTAAGCCTTGAAACTTCTCTGTGTTATATTATTTGAATGCCATGTCTTTTGGAACACAGTCATGAGTTGAACAACATAGGGATCATATCAACTAAGATCTACTCTCTAAGTTAATGCAACTATGAACTCACCAAGGGCCCATGTTGTAGGGCTAGTCAACTCTATCGACTAAACCCGATAGTCGACCAAGTCGAATATACAATTCGATCAATTGTCTTATCGAATATGTAAGTCGATCAACTGCCTAATTGGGTCAACTGACCAAGACAGTTAGGAAGTTACAACTGCCTTCTAACTGAATGAGCAAGTATAAATATATGAATATGTAATAGAGAAAGGAAGGATGTTGCAATACATAATAAAGTGCATATTGTTGATCTCTCCATTATTTTGTGTACTCTTCTACTCATATCTACGTGTGTGCTTGTATATTAGTTCATTGTACAATATTCCTTTGTGTGAAGGACTATAGGTAACTTCTGCATACAATTCCCTATATTACAACAATATAAGTTCAATTGTTCGTAATTCCTGAACCCGAGCTTGTAAAATAATGCACACATAGATGTTGAGTTTGGAAGAAATACTTGAGTGGTAGGAGAGAAACATCAACAATTATTTGAATAATTACACACAAAGAAATCGACTGACACTAGCAGAAGCAAGAGCACACTTCTTCACAGAAACCCATGAAAGATTCATTGAATTGATTCCTATAGAAATTAAAAAATAAATTGACTGACCTACTAATGAATAAAGTAACAAACAATGAATGGTTAGTGTCCAAGATGATCAATGGGGGTCGAACGAACTTGAATGAGTGGGTCGAAAAAATCACCGACAACTACTATGAGGAACAAGCAATTGAGGAGGAAACATCAGTCACTAAAATAAAAGAAATATTCTACGATGATTTCCACGAAGGGTTCTTTTGCACCATACCAATCCTACTACATAAATTCTTGTTAGACAGAGCATCGAAAATATCATGGAATACTGACCACCTCCACTAAACACCGACTGGTAACGAAAACAAAAATATTGGGAGAAATTTCTACAATCCAACTGCAAGGACACACGAGAATCTTGGGATTACTTCTTAAACAAATGAATATGACAATGACTTGCACTTGCATCGACCAAGAATAGTCGAGCTCGACTTTGTGGGGGTTTTGTCCATGTGATGCCTAAATAAATATAGTTGATTGTGTCGAGGAAGTAATTATGCCAAAAACCATAAGGAAATCGACCAAAAAGAAATGAGAGTATACAATAGACAAAGAGACAGAAAGAAGAATTGCAAGAAGAATGTAGTATTATAAGCCTTTGATCGACCTTCAAAAAACAGAACGGGACAAATTACATAAAGCAAGGGAAGAGATGTGTAATGCATGGGTGTTACACGTCAATATTACTCAACTGGATAAGTGTCGCATGTTCCTCTCAACTGTCGTAAGTGTCACATGTTCCTTACAACTTTCGCAAATGTTGCAAGTTGTTCACAAGTGTCACAAATATTGTTCAAGCATACTGCCATAATAACGACACTAAGGAGGCACTTAAAATATCTCATGCACTTGATTTGAAGGAGGGGAAATGGTTAACTGAAGTCAAGGAACTCTTATCACCTGAAAGGAGCCC
>SNQJ01S0079937.1:35806-46362 GCA_010110895.2 Picea sitchensis
ATCAAGTGATTTAGGCAACAAAGAAACACATAATGAAGAGGAGTCAAAAAGGAAAGTTGATGATACCATTTCCTTGAATATTGGGACATCAGAATATCCAAAGATCATTAAATTAGGTGCCCAATGTTCTGATGAATAGAAAGCGAATTTCATGGAATTACTCTGTGAGTTTCAAGATGTTTTTTTCTAGTCATACGAGGATCTTCGTGGTTTTGATCCTACTCTTATACAACATGCCATTCCTATCAAGGAAGGGGTAAAAATAGTTAGGAAAAGGAAAATACCTATTAATCCTGCGCTTGAAGCCACCATTAGGAAAGAATTGGAAAAATAGTTGAAATCTCATATAATATTTCTAGTTAAGTATTCTGAATGGGTTTCAAACTGGTTCTTGTTCGAAAAACTACCAGTCAGATCATATTATGTTTCTATTTTCGCGCATTAAACAACGAAAGTATCAAACACCATTTTATACTTCCTAATATGGATTTGATTTTACAACAGGTTGGAGGGTCTCAAATGATGTCCTTACTTGACGTATTTTCTGGATATAATCAAATCAAGGTAAAAAGGACAGATAAATATAAAACCACATTTACCACACACCGGGGCACATTTTCTTATGAATGTATGCCATTTGGTTTATCTAATGCAGGTGCCACCTTTCAAAGAGATATGTAGATAGCATTTGATGATATAATCGGTAAGATTATCCAAGTTTATCTTGATGATTTGACAATTTATTCTAAAAACTGGTTGGACCATTTCAGTCATCTTAGAAAAGTTCTCATGTGCTACAGAAAATTTGGTGTTTCTTTAAATCCTTTTTGGTGTCACGAAGGGTAAGCTTCTCGGTAGAATTGTTTCTGATTTAGGGATAAGTATAGATCCTGAGAGGATTACTTCCATTCTAAACCTCCCTGCCCCCACCTCCAAGAAGGAAGTTCAAGCTTTCATGGGAATTATTAGTATTGTTCGTAGATTTGTTCTTGATTTTGTTGTCATGGTTAAACCAATCCATAATCTTTTGAAGTAAGATCGTTCTTTTTCTTGGAAAGATGATGTCGAGAATTCTTTCCTTAGGATTAAGAAGGCGATCAATTATGCGCTGGTTTTGGTGAAACTGAATTTTGAGAAAGATTTTATCGTATATACCAATGCCACTAAGGAAGCAATTTCTGCTATCCTCTTACAGTGTGATGACCAAAATAATGAAAAACTCATAGCTTACATGAGTCAAAGTCTATCAGACGGCAAGGTCAAATATTCTTATATTGAGAAACATGCTTTTTCTTGTGTCAAAGCTATAGAAAAATTTCACCATTTTGTTTTGGGCAAACATACAGAGGTAAAAGTCCCTTTTCCTGCTATCAAGTTTCTACTTTCACAAACTTATCTTTCAGGAAAAATTGCACATTGGCTTGCCAAAATTTAGGAGCATGATTTGAGAATTATGACTTCAAAGAAAATCAAGGGATGAGACTTATCCCTTCACTTAGCTCATCATCCTGAACCAAGTGAAGAACTTGACGATTAAGATAAACCTCTTTCGGTGCTATTTTATATTGAAAATCAAAATCTCTCTATATTTGAGCATCCATGGTATAAGAATCTGGTGTATTATTTGCAGTATCAAAGGTGCCCATATGAGTTGGATCCTCATCTAAGAAGGAGAATCCACTTTGAAGCTTCTAAATATATCATTTTAGGAGACTTCTTGTTTAGAAGATCTGCTGATGGTTTGCTGCTACGATGTGTAAATGATGAAGAAGCACAAAAATTATTACATGAAGTACATGGATCATCAACATCTGTCATCCATATTGGTAGCCATTTTTCTTCTAAAGCTATTGCTTCTAATATAATAAGAAATGGTTATTACTAGGCTTTGACCTTTCATGATTCCTATAAATTTGCAAGGTCCTGTGATAAATGCCAAAAATTCACTAGTAAAGAACGTATTTCTGCCATGCCTTCACAACTTGTCCTTCTGGAATTCCATTTTTCTAAGTGGGGTCTAGAATTTATTGGTCCAATCAATCCTTCATCCTCTGCAAGGAATATCTTTATTTTGACAACCACTGATTACTTTACTAAGTGGACTGAGGTTGTCCTTCTTAGACATGCACAAGATGAACAAGTAATTTCTTTTCCAGAGTCTAATATCTTTTCCAGGTTTTGCCTTCCATTAGAAATCATTACTGACAATGGTCCAGCCTTCATTTATGCAAAATTGACCCAATTTATGACTAAACTAGGTGTCAAGAATTTCACTTCATCTGCTTATTACCCTCAGGGAAACGAACAAGCAAAGACTACTAATAAAAATTTGGTCAGGATTATAAATAAAATCATAGAAGACAAACCTCGCCAGTGGCACACACTTTTAACTTATGCCCTTTGGGTAGACCGTACAACCACCAAAGAAAGTACATGATTTACTTCCTTTCAGCTCGTAGACAGCCAAGAGGTTATTATTCCTATTGAATTGGAACCTTCTTCCTTGTGGTTGATGTTACAGAGTGAAGAATTAAATTCTTCTAATGTTTCCCTATTGAATTATAACTTTCTTGTTTGCAGTTGATGTTAAAGAGTCAGGGTCGGTCGTTGCATGACCAGTGAGCTATCTTCATCCACTAGCTGACCCATCATCCCCGTATCTTTGTTGTCATTTATGACCTAAACTAAACCAAACCAATATATCTCTCTCAAATATTAATCAAGTTCATGTTGTTACAGGTGAGATTTTTTGTTATTGAAGACTCGTAATCAAAGCTACCCTACCAATGCTGTCCATATAGAAAACATATCATATGTTTGATGATTTTCACAATTGAATGCAAAAGTGTTCTCTACATGTCTTAGTGGGGTAAAACAATAATTTGAAAATTAACAAGAAGAAGACTAGTAACTTGAACTAACTAAAACAAAACTTTTGTGTCATCTTGAGATACCCAACAACAATGCCCTGGGTAAGATCTGGTCACATTGTAGAGAAAGGTAATGAGAGTTGGAGTAGTCAATGAATTTGAAAATCTTAGTGTTGGTTGCTTATGGGCTGACCCAGGTTTTAACTACAGGATTACCAACAACCCCTTCTACCATCGGCCCTTCTGGATACCAGAAGGAAACAAAATGCACATAGTGCACTGCGTAGTCTCACCCGAGATGGCTCCTATGGGTGGCCACAGGACTCAGATGTCTGCAACCCTATGATGCTATGTGTTTCTCTCTCAGAGGCATTAGATCTATTCACTGTTAGCCCTCAAATCCTCATTAGATATTAGTTCATACCACTGACACCACTATTCCAATAGGACTTCATTAACCATTATGGAAACATGTATTCAATGACATGTTTTCATCTACTGCAACAAAATATTATGATCTAAATACTAACTATGACGTTCATTTACTTAGTGTCATTTTGCAGATTTCATTAGTTTATTCTCAATGCGTAGTATTATTTCCTTTATCATTTAACATGTTCATCATAAAACTAATTAAAGAAAATATAATCAGAAAGACTACACACATACACACATAAAACAGATATACCATGGTTCACCCCCTCCTAGGCTACGTCCACAAATATTTGTTGATTCAGATCTTTGTTCATATTCATGCAAAATCTGGTGTTGTGCAATGTACAATTATTCCACCATTACATTCAATCTCCACAGATCGTGACAATTAAAACTTAGGAATTCCTCTCCAATAGTTCTATATCCATCACACATACTCTCTAACACACTAAAGGAAAACCTTTTCATAGTCCTAATACATTCTACTTATACAACAAAATGGGACAAAGCCCTTACAAAAACCCTAACCTAAGTGGATTAGGTTTTTCCACTTCCCAACTTATCCACAGTATTTTGTCCACTTTGTAACTTCATTTCCTCGATGTTGACTTTCCTCTATTTCCGATGCTTCTTCTCCTCTATTTTCTGGCGCTATTTTGATTCCTTCAAAACTTCCTTGATTTTCCCCAAAATTGGCCTACACCAACAAGTCCCCAACACTGACATCGTGACTCGTCCCGAGTCACTCACTGATTCTTGCATCTTTCACTGCTTGTGCCATTTATTCATACATATCTTCTATATGTTGGCATTTCTCCTGAGCCTAGTTTCTCTTCTCCATCATGGTTTCTACCATTTGCGCGATGAATGGAGGTTTCAATATTTCTCCTCCCTCCAAGCCTATCTGCTCCACCCTTGATTTTGTTGCATCGATCTCCATGACCAATTGTTCAACCTTTTCCTGTAGAGGCTCCAATTGAGATTTCCTCACAATCTTCTCTGCTAGCACTGCCTTTTCTTATGACTACATATTCTTCATTTCTGCAACTGTCTTAATCTTTTCTGGCAGTGACATTGTCTTCTGTCACTATTTTAAATCTTCCATTATTGCATGCACTTTATCTTCCCTTCCTTGCAGCTCTTGCAACCTCCCATCTTCTAAGAGCTATGTCCACAACTGGACATTTTTTTCCAACAAATATGTCATCCTATGTATAGTCTGCGCTATATTCTCCGCATATTCTATTGTGCCTTGCTCTCATTGCGCTCTTACTTCTAGAGTAGTAATGGTTACTATGCGCTCCTCCAACTCCCTTATTTGGTCCTTGTACTACTCCAACCCTGCACTATTTTCCTCATATTCTCCTTAGAAGATACTTCCTCTGACTCTACGTTGTCCGAGATGGTTTGAAATACTTATCTTATGTGTTTCTCCATCTCCTCTACCTTTTGATGCACTATCTTCTTTTCCTTCCCTTATTGGTTGATTGCTTCCTTCAGTGTGATGTTCTCTTCCTGTAGTATCTTTAAGTTCGTTGCATCAGACCTTTCCCTAGACTGAATTTCTTGTGCAACACTAATCTATAATTTATACAATGCCTTCGTCGGGACCTTGGCTAACGCCAAGTCCAATGTCTAAATTTCCTTCAGGGGCTTCTGTGTTGCCTCCTTGTCGATGAACAACATATCAAGTGTTATGATAAAATTGGTGCTCCACTGTGCTGTGATTTGCAATGTTTCTCCAACACTCATTCCTTCCCTATTTTTCGTTGGTTTATATTTTTGTGGTTTCTCTGCCCTGATCCTGAATTGCTCCAGTGTAGTTTTCACTTCCTGTACTTGCTCCATAATCGAAGCCATGTTCTTCTCAATATTCTCCCACACCTATGATAGTCGATCTTCGACTGTTGTGGCTACTAGTTCAACATCATCTGTTGTCAGTGATGTGTGATGTGGTGTTCTATGGGCCTTCACCTTCTTCCTAGAGACACTTTCTTTCTCCCCTGTTCTCTTATTTTGGGCATTTGATGGCTCATGTGCTTCTGGCATCTGTGTATCCATGCATGTCCACTACCCAACTTCTTCCTCCATGGGTATATCCTGTGTCTCCGTCCTTTATTATTTTACGTACACCTGTTCTATTGTATATATTGGTGTCTGCTCTATGCGCGGTGGATCCTGTGTAGAACCACCCTATGGTTTATTTGGCATCCTGCTTTTCTTTTGAATTGGGCTGCTTTCCCCCACTGGACCTTGTGTTGTCTTCTTCTTCTTGTTGGCACCATTTATGACTATCTATTGCACGGGGACCGTTCTTTCCTGCGTCCGAGTCTATATTGTGGGCACTGTATTTGGAATCACTGACACCTTCCATTCATCAGGCCACTTCTACACCTCCATTTGTATACCCTACATCTGTTGATGAATGCATCTATGGGAGACATTCTCTAGCTTACAAACATGTGAGATGTGGAACATAGCAGCTATGTGAGTCTTTATCTCAGCTTACAAAATTGAGAGAAATCCCCTAAGAAAGGTACGTGGTTCGTGCCTGAGATAGATCTAGGAACATAGAGATGACCTACTCCATTCAAAGAGTGAGAAGAAATCCAGATGATTATCCAGTGGAAAAGTGATATGTTGAGTTAGGACGTGCCTATGGCTAAGCATAAGGTGAATGTGTAAAATCCCAAAGTGTTGGGTGCATCGTCATGAGAACAGAAATGAAGATGATGTATTGGCCTCCTCTGAGCAACAAAGTTGACAAGAAGACTTCATATGATTCTCCTGTCAATGATAGTGGGAAAGCAGATCTATAGAGTGGATGTGCCTGTGGACGAGCACAGGTGAACGTGTGAAGACCTGGTTCTTTTGTGTAATGCAGTGAATCAGAGCTATGGCATCCCTATGGATGTGCCCCTAGTGGATGAGCACTAGTGGGTGTATCAGATCATTTTCTATATGTTGTTCAAGAGTCAGACCTACCTATAACCCTAAGTGTCATGTAAAGGGTACATGTCGGCCCTACCTTATTGTGTCTAATAATAAATGTAAAAGATAATTAATCTGGATAATATTAATTATAATAATAATAATAATAATAAGTATATTATGCCTTAGAGAGGTCGGCCCTGTTGTGCCAACAGACACTTCAGTTGATATGACAAGTCTAATATAAGTAAAGAGAAATATCCCATTGTAGAAACACATCCTTCTTGTGAGTTTGGAAATTTCAGCAAGTACTCTTCTTTGGAAAAAGGTGTGCACCTCTCTTGGGCACTAGAGTTATAGGGTTTGAGCACCCTCTTGTGTGATAGGTATTTCTTGGTGGTAAAGGTCTCTCTCTTGAATATTATAGCAAAGGATTGGGTTGGGTTTTCTTCCCTTGTTGAGAAGGGTTTCCCAGGATACATTTTGTGTTCTTGCGCATGGTGCTTCTTCTTGTGATCTTGGTTGTTGCAACATTTATGATTATGGTTAATTGATGAAATGAAATGAACTTCATACTTAACCTAATGCTTATGAAAAATCAACATGGTATCAGAGCATAGGTCTTGAAAGAACCCATTGCACAAGAATCTACCAAGTCTCATCCTTTACCAGTCATCCCTCCTCTTCTGCAGAACCGTACGGCCCTCCTAGGGTTTTCAAAAAATCTGTACGACCCTCTCCTTTTGGGTGTTTCAGCCCCTTAAAACTTGGATTCTAGGGATACTTTCAGCATAGAAGAGTACGTTTTCTTCCAGCACATCTCCAAAATCTCTCAAAACGAAATTCTGAGAAATTTTGATTTTTGGCCCTAGGGTTTCTAGGGTGCCGAAATTTCCTGCAGAACATTAATTTTGGTTTTCTAAAGAAACATTTTCATGAATCAATGAGAATCTATGTGATACTATCAAATTGATTGTTGGCAGTCATAATTCCAATATAATTCAGTCTGCAAGGATTCAAGAAAAATGAAGAACAAAAATTCAGTGGAAGATAGGCTTGATGGAGTAAGCAACTTCAGCCCCTGGAAATCAAATATTCTAGTCACTCTTGAAGAAGAAGATCTCTTGGATGAAACAACTAAAACTCTACCAGAAACAACCACTGATATAGAGAAGAAGATAATAAAAGAATATGATGTCATAGCAAGGAAAATAATCATCTACTCAGTAAGAGATCACCTCTTGCCCTGTATTGCCAATCTGAAGACTCCCTATGATATATATAAAACATTGAAAGGAATGTTTGAAAGTGACAACACTCTTAGAGCTTTTACCTTGAAGAGCCAACTTTAAAGTACCAAGATGACTAAAGATGACACAGTTTCACTCTTCTTCATGAAGTTATCAGAGATTAAAGAATAACTAGAGACCATTGGGGAAATCATGTATGATAAAGAAATTGCCTTAACCACTCTCTGAAATATTCCAAAATCATGGGAGCCTTTCATTCAAAGTATCAGTGGAAGAGAATCCTTACCAACCATTGAGCATCTATGGACAGATTGCACTCAAGAAGAACTTAGACTTAGAAATAGAGGAGTGGAAGATTCCTTAGAAGAAAATCATGCTCTTGCACTTCATACAAGGAAGGGAGGAAAATTCAAAAGAAACTTCAGGCAAACATTTAAAGGTGAAAAGTCTTCATCCAATCCAAGATATCAAAGAAGAGATGCTTTAGAAATTCAGTGCTTCAAATGTGACAAGTATGGACACATTGCCAGAAATTGTCCAACCAGAAAGAAGGGAAAACAATATGCCTCCACTACTGATATTGATCCAGATCCACCTCAAGAGAGTGGAGAGCAGAGAGAGAAGTACTTCCTCTAAAAGACATGATTGCAAACTAGGTAAATATTTTGATCTATAATTTTATAGTTGATTGTATTTTTCAAATAAATGAAGGACATTGTTCCTATTATAAGAGCGCTCAAAGACTTGGACCATTATCCCTGGTACAGGAGTCCAAATCATATTTGAGTTGTTTATCATACAAGAACAAGAATAAATGTTGTTCTTAAAGAAGAGATACTCTTTCAAAGATTCAGAGAATCACAAATAAAGATTGACAGTGAAACAAATACCTTCTCCCCCTTCAACAGTTCATAGGGAGATATACCTTACTTAAGTTGATCTAGTTTTTTCAGCCGATACATATTCAAAGATATTGCAATAAATTATAAAAGGCCCTTCTAGACCCACTCTACAAGAGGCAAATAAACATACAAGTTTCTCAAGGCACATTCCAAGAAAGCAAAAGAGTTTTTCAAAAATATCCTTCAGTCATGAGCCACTTCATTGATACTGAGACTTTTTTTCTTAGAGAAGAAACGAGAGAACTGGTATGGAAAAATTCCATAACAAAAGAATACCAGTATATCTTAAAGAGTGATATTATTCAGGGATCAGAAAGGAAAATCTGGGATAACTTCTAAGTAGATCTATATGATCAAGCATGCAGCTGATGAAAGTATCTATAGCCAGAGGTTTCTCACAAACAGAGGGAGTTGTCTATAATAAGACACTTGATCCAGTGAACCTGATACACTTCCTTCTGTACTATCATCCATGGTTGGAAGCTATGTCAGATAGATAGATTCTTGTTAAGTTTGGATTTCAAACAAGAGTGTTACTGATCCAAACCTATCTCATTACAGTAAGGTAACAAGAGCCTATTTTGATGACTTATTTAGGAAGTCATGTTGTTGGATATAAGTAACCCTTGAATTCTAAATGAAAATTCTAAATATGATGCACAAACTTCTTGAGACAAGAAGTATGACAGAAAACCGACGAGATTTTCCTAAGTCAAGGAAAATATGCAGTGGGAACTTTAAAGAAGGTTAGTATGAAAAAATGAAAATCCACCATGATGGATCGAATGGAGAAGATTGACAACAATTTAGATGAGACTAATCCACAGTGTTTGGATCACTGATGCATCCGGATAACACCAAAATTGACTCATGTCATATAGTGAATGGGCCTAGTCATTTCACGAGTCAACCGAGACAGACTCACTAGATGACAACAAATCATGTATTTACGAGGCACAGTTGGATATAGCCTGAGATATGCCTCCAGTATGAACTTAGGCTTGTTGGACATAACGATTCAAATTGAGCAGAAAGTACAGTGGACCGAAAGAACACATCTGATTGATGTTCTACCATGAATATTTCCATGGTTTCCTAATGCAGCAAGAAACAAAACTCTGTGGCCTTGAGTACCACAGAGTTAGAGCATATAGCAGTGATTGAGCAAAGCAATGTGGATTCACAAACTTCTAACATATTTACTTGACCACGAGATGGATCCTATGATGATAATAAAGAGCCATGTATAAAGCTCCTTAAAGAACCTAGTGGTTCCTAATGGATTGAAACACAGTGAGATAAAGTATTCTTATGTCATGATGTAGAGGAAAATTGTATACTTGCAGTACCTTCCTACACCTGAGAAGACTGCAGACATTTACACCAAACAGACTTGGTGAAAAACACCTTCCGAGTTGAGAGGGAGTATTGATGACTCCAACCAAAAATAAAATTCATAGTACATCTATATGAGACTTGGCATGATGAAGAATGCCTCCCTAGCTGAGATGGAGTGTTGATGAATGTAGCTATGGGAGACATCCTCCAACTTACAAACCTATGAGATGTGGAACATAGCAGCTATGTGAGTCTTTAACTCAACTTACAAACCTGAGAGAAATCCCCTAAGAAGGGTACGTGGTTCCTGCCTGAGACAAAACTAGGAAAGTAGAGATAACCTCCTCCATTCAGAGAGTGAGAAGAACTCCAGATGATTATCTAGTGGAAAAACGATCTATTGAGTTAGGACGTGCATGTGGATGAGCACAAGGTGAACATGTGAAATCCCAAAATGTTGGGTGTATTGTCATGAGAACAAAAATTAAGATTATGTATTGGCCTCCTCTAAGAAGAAAAGTTGACAAGAAGACTCTAGATGATTCTCTTATCGGTGACAGTGGGAAAGCAGATCTGTAGAGTGGGCATGCCTATGGACGAGCACAGGTGAACGTGTGAATACCTGGTTCTTCTATGTAATGCAGTGAATCAGAGCTATGACATCCCTATGGATGTACTCCTAGTGGATGAGCACTAGTGGGTGTATCAAATCCTTTGCTATATGTTGTTCAAGAGTTAGACCTACCTATAACCCTAAGTGTCATGTAAAGGGTACAGGTCGGCCCTACCTTATTGTGTCTAATAATAAATGTAAAAGATAATTAATCTGG
>SNQJ01S0079939.1:13645-45092 GCA_010110895.2 Picea sitchensis
GGGGGGGGGATTCGGAATAGTGTGGCATGAAGTGGGGGCCCCTCCTGTCCTGTCGACTATCGTGTCGCACTTTCCCCTCTGCCACCTTCACTCCACTTAACCGTGCGACGGGGCCTATTCTCATTGGTTGTTCTCTAGCCCTGTCGGGGTTCGACGGTTGCAAAGACAAACGGTTTGACATTACCATAGCAACGAGAAGCGAAATTAAAAAGACACTGCGTTTATTTGAACTGTGATCGTGACCCGCGATCACCTGGGAACGGAGAGAGAAAGAAGGAGCCAACTTACGCTAGTCCTCCATGGATATTTAGGGGTTCTGATTCGGTAGAGGACCAGAAAAATCCGATTTAGGTAGTGGGTATGTGACACATAGTCATTCAGTATATCATCCATGTGTGCATTTAAGTTGTGCTTGTTAAGCAAGAGAATTGATACAGATGAATTTGCTTGTATGGATTGGTAATCATAATGCAGTTGGCATTTTGCGGTGGTCCTGAGTCGTTCCATATCAATATCAACTTTTTGTTTCACTTTGAAGTTATCTTTTGTCAGTGGACTTAGTAAATACAAGGAGTCTATGCTTCTGACACGGGACAGTGTTGTGTATACAAGTCCATGTATCTGAATTCCAGCAGGCTGAAATGCAACATTATCAAGTGTTAGTCCTTGTGATCTGTGGACTGTACGTGCACATGCAAGTTTAATCAGAAAATGTTTGCGAATCTTCAGTCGACCTCTCTTTGCTGATATCGAGACTGGCTTTGATATTCGCAAAATAGGAGTCCAATCGCTTGCAGTGTTTGAATTATAAAGATAAGACAACTTGCTTGCTTGTCTCTTGCCTACATGCGGTTCATGGAACTTAATCCAAAGGGCATCTACTTTTTCTCTCTTTGTATAGCCTTTCAGTATTCCATCTGCACCATTCACCAATCCATACTTTGAATCATAGTTACATGCATATATTTCAGATAGCATTTCTAATTTCAGTGCAAGGTGCAAAGGTAAAGTGACTGAATGTTCATGACATGGGACATTTCCATGGTTGTCTTCTTCCAAGTCAATCGAATTGATGATGATATCATCGCCAGGCATGAGCGACATCATGTGGCTATTATTCTTTGCGACATCCTTATTTTTGTAAAATAAGTAAGGGAACGTTGGATCTATTGGTGCAGGTCGTAAGCACCTCAAATTGATATAGGTCAAGTCATCATATGTTTGGATGTTTGTGCACATTCTATTCAAAATTGCAATGAATGTTTCATCTGTCTGGTGCATTGTAGTATACAACTCAAAGAATTTAATATTGTCTCTCCAGATGTCATGGGTCACTGTTTCCATGTTAACGATAGGTTGTTCAAATATCAAAGAATCTTGGATGGGTTGTGCCTGGTAAAGATCACCACAAAAGATCATGTCAATGTTTCCAAAGTATTTGGTCTGCACATGTTTTATGCTTCTTAGCCAGCTGTCAATTGAATACAAGAACCAACTGCCAATCAAAGATTCTTCATCTATAAAGACGAGTTGGAGTTCCTCGTAAATCTTAGATAATGTATCCAACATTTCCTTTCTAAGTGGAAGAAACTGTGACTTGTTAAAAGGCATTAAAAATGCAGAGTGGACTGTTGTTCCACCAGCATTGTATGCATCTTTTCCTGTGTATGCAACTATTAGATCCTTTGGTTTCATAGGATCAGAGCAATTATTTGAATCATAGATTTGTATAAGCATTTGGACCAATGCTTTAGCTGTGAATGTCTTGCATGTTCCTGCTCCACCTATAAAGAACACGTGCACAAGACTGTTCATGTTCAACTGTTTTTTAAGGAAAATGTACTTTACAATTGTTTGTTGTTCGCGATTCAACAGACGTATTATTCTGTGGTATTCATTATTTTCAATCAGGAAATGATGTTTTGTAACTTGAAAACCAAGATTGATACGTTTTTCACTTTTAGTCGCTGGAGGACGAGGAAAATCTGCTTATAAGTCATAGGACTTGGAAGGAGTTCTGGTTGTTTTTCGGTTTCTGAATGTCTCATCATGATCGCCAGGGTTTTCTAGGTCATTAATTGAAACTTCTAGATCACCCCATTTTGGATTAACATTGTAGGTAAATATAGCTTCATTGATATGCACTATAGTCTCAAAGGCAACATACGCAGCCTCCCATGTAGAGAAGTTATGTATTAATCTCTGTTCGTTTTCATGGAACATAAAGTACATCAATCGTTTTTCTCTACAATAGTTTTCATAGTCACAATGTTTATTGTATTTGACAAACCGTATAACAGAGGGTTTTTTTCTTTTTGATATGGGTGTACCATTCTTTTTGTAATGCGATACAAATTCTGGTAAGAAGATATGCCTAATAGGAGATGGAGATGGATGTAATAATCAATAATAGAGAGACATATGACATCCTCTGAATTGTCAGGTTCTTGTTGCAGCAAAACCGATGGTTTAAGCATAAATGTGCATTTTTCAAGTGGAGATGTGTTTATGAAGACACATTTTCTTGAACTACAAGTGAGGGGCAAAGAAAGAGCAATGTGAACTGCTTGCTGAACATACATTTTTTGAGGATTAAACAATTTATTGCCAAGGGTGCATATCATTTGTATGGCATCAATATGACTTCTTTCATGTTCTTTGCATATTTTTCTGAATGCAGATGTCATAGATTTGTCAATCTTCATCATATACGAGGTGCAGTAGGATGCTGCAGCATATGCATTCAACACATACTTTGCATCTGTATTTTCTTTCCACATAACTAGCATGTCCTTGGAGAAGTTGTTGTTCCAAATATGGGAGAGTTTTCGTTTAAGGAAAAGTGTTGGTTGCCTAAGTGTTATTTGTATGGCTTGGATGTACTCATCTTCTGATAGGTTTACCTGTGTCAAGAAGGCATTAAAGCTCATCATTTCGTTAAATCCTCCTTGTTCTAGAAATGCAAAGAAGGATTTAGATTTCTCAACAAAAACACTGTCCTCTAAACTAACTGGCTCTATGATTCTTGTAGCTCTCATTGGCGAAACGGGAAAGTTGTATCTGCAATGCGAGCTTTTTCATTTTCTACAACTTCTTGTATGGTATTGTCTATGGACTTTCGCAAGGTCTGGTTCCAAATGATCTGTATTGCATGTTATGTATTTGTCCACAAATTGTTCGATCTCTAAATTGTTATCAGTTCCATAGACCGGTGCACCCTCTATACACAACAGTGCGTGGTCATGCTCATTTCCCCTATTCTGGAATTCAGTCACAAAAAGTAGTTTGATATTTTAACAAAAAACATTTCATCGTGGCATATCAATTGTCTCAAAGAATTTATTCTATGTCTATAGTATCGAGTACATGTCACCGGGTATTTTCTTATGAGGTAGTCAATGTCGTTATTTTCCAGTGTATCATTTTTTTCTTACGTTTCCTGTTACTATGTAGGTCATAAACGACAACCACCAATGGATCCTAGCAATGCTCTGCACTTATAAATGTGATGAAAAATGTTGGCGGCCACAATTGCTGGATCATTGCAATTTATTTTTTTTGTTTTGTTGCAAATAGTCAGGAGAGGTGCGGATGTTCTTGAAATCTATGTATCCAATATCAGATTTCTGAATTTTTTCTAGGTTTACTTTGTACTTCACGTCCTTGGCCAACAAATTTCTTCCTTGTAACTGGCCTTTTCTTTTTCGAACCCACATGCAGTACAAAACTTGCTCTATTATTATGCGCAATGTTTTGAAAAACAAATTTGTTATGTGACATGAGAAGTAACTGCTTGAATGTAGTAGCTCCCATAGGACTATTTTATGATAACTGAATCATTCTGTAATATCAGTGCCACGTGGATCTCTGTAGAAGAGTGTTGGAAAGTTCATTTCCTCGACAAAGTTGTCCTTGAATATTCCAAGTGCATGCTGCCCCTCGCCAGGTGCAATTTTGACAATTTTGTCTTGCAAGTCACGAATGCACTGTGAATCAGTGAATCCATGGACCAATGTTTTAGCAGGTGTTTCAGTCTCCGATTCATCACTTGTATCAGAATCACTAGGATTTTCGAGAGTCTCTACAGAGTTTCCATGTTCTTCTGCGATAACATTATTCCAGATGGCATTTATACAAATGTTCTCTGCTTTGTACAGGGCCCTGGAACATAATTCATTTAATGTTTTCATAACAGAATGCACACGCACTTTGCTTGTCTTATACGCATTTTTGTATTGCAAGCATCTTCTTAGAGCCACAACGATTGTAATTGTATTGTTAATGAACTGTGGCAATGATTTTTGCACAACATGTAGCTGAACAAGAACATTAATAATTGATCCTGTTAAGCCCATCTTGGGTCGTTTATAGCCCCAAGGTCTGATTTGAGAAAATGAAATTCGAAGAGAGGCAAGTCTCTCCTCAAGTTCCATAAGTGAACTTACATCTTCTAGTGGTGTATTACATCTTATTCGGTCAGGGGTTGCAAACTGTGGCAATTTTCCATTTTCAAGTGATCGTTTGCATGGAAGACAAACTTTCTTACTGGAAAATGGTTTATCATGGGCTATCAGCCAGATGTATTCTAATTGAAAATAAGGCGTGAAGGACTTACTTTGTTTTGAAAAATTCAATTGTTCACAAATTGCACAAGCAATGGAAGGAGTGTCTTTCATTTGTTTCATGTAGGTCTGTCTTGCATTTTTTTCCGCACGGAAGTATGCGTAGAAAATGTTTCCTGTTTTTCATGTACACCATGAACTGCCACAATTGCATGACCATTCTGGGATATGCAATCACACATGTTTATGTTCTGTTTTGCACGAACAAATTTCTTTACATTGTCATATGTGAGTTTCTCTCTAAAAGGAAGTGTAGAAATGTATTTTTTTCTCTCGCGCATGACCTTTTTCAAGTTGTGGTAACTTACTCTACATTTCTTTCCCAAGGGAGGGATGACCTAGTGGCAATTGGGATGAATTTCACTCTCACCCATTTTCTTAGAAACTATTTTACATTTTTTGTTCAAGGCCTCTATTTTCTTATCAGAAGTCGGATGGATTTGACGAATATTTTTTTTCAAATTGTGATAACTTAGTCTACGTTTTTTGTTTGTTCAAGCCTTGTCTTCCCATATCGCAACCATGAGAACTCTCATTTTCACTAAAAAGCATTCCACGCGTATGGAAATTCGATGTCATTTGGGTGGCATGCAGACTCAAACATAAACTAGTGATATCTCCAAGCAAAGGTTCATAATGGATATGTGTTGTATCTATTTTCAACGACAGGATGTGAATTTTTCGATCGTAATTTGAATCGGTAACCCAAGAATGGACAGTGCCAGCTGGCGAGGCTGACCAAACCTGGATCTTCACCTTGAATACCATAGACAACCATTGCAAACAGAATATGCAACCCTCCATATTCCCTTCTTCATATGGAAGCACCATGTTCACAAGGTATTCCTTCCAACTTCCAACTACTGGCATATTTTCCATGAGATATGGGCAAAGTTGCTGATGCAAGCACCGAAAATCCTGTTCGTTGCCGCCTATAATCGCATTGCAGAAGGAATGTACAGTGTAAAGATGCAATAACTGAACATCGAACTCGGCTGCTACCAAACAAGAAATTGCATTAAACAGACTATCTCCACAACTAGACATAACATTTATTGCCAACTGTAAACTATAGCAATCTATGCCATCCAAAATCTATCTCCATTGCGATTGAAGGTCTTTGCAAATAAAAAACAAGTAGATACAAGGACCTTCTATATTGCATATGGACATTTTTCTGTACAGCAGTGGTTCATAATGGCCACTGAGGGCATCAACATCATGGAACAAGATGCAATATGGATTGTCAGATGAAGTTTTGTTGAATAGTAGATATCTTGTTTTTCTTGTCAATGACCATATGCCAACTGATATATTCATCCAGTTAGACAGCCACCAAATACAAAATGTCTCTCCCCAAATTCTCCTCTGATGTGCATGTAAAACTGGAGATGCAGACAACTGCATCTTTGAAAAATACGTAGCCACGTCATGTATTCCATGCAACTGCCGAAAAAAATCAGATTCCAGTTCGTATTCATAGGACTGCAAAGCCTCAGCATCACCATTTTTAAAACAGGCCAAGAAATAATCTATCAATCCATTGCGCAACTCGGTTGACGAATACCGAAAATGCAATAGAACCTGGAATGTATCGAAAATGCAATCCCCAACAGTATACGAGAATGCATCCAATCTAAAAAGGAGATTCCTATGAAAAACCACGTCAATGTTGTCATGTACAATGGACAATGTATATTTTTCATACGACTCAACATCTATTACCTCTTTCATCTTTTCAACTGTCATTTTGAATCTGTTTGCTAGATACTTTCAGTTTCTATCAAAATAGAGAAAAGCACAGGTAAAGAATAAAAGCTAGCGAAAAAAAAAGAAAAAAAAAATAGCGCACCAATCCTCGTATGTATCTTTAAACCTTCTTCTTCTCAACTTGAATCCCCCTTAGTTCCCATAGCAAATGAGAAGAAAACAGACCGACAATGGAAACTGACCCAAACAAAAGAAAGACCGCAAAAAAATAAAACTATAACTTAACTCAAGAGAAAGAAAATAGGCAGACGCAGTTTTTCGGCCCATAGAGTAGAAGCATACACTGCATCTACGCCCCGCCCAATTGTTCCCTCTTCTGATAGCTCCCAACTACTTTTCGTAAAGCCCTCTGCATTGCAATTTTCGGAAAAACTATGGACGCGACATCCGCCATATGAAGACGCATTGTTTCCAGGAACACAAACTAAGAGCACAGACAAAAATGGTCTGGAACAGAATATTGAAAATCACCAAGAACAGGGAAACTTACCCATCAACAAAGGATGAGAAGACCTCAACACCAAAAAAAATGCAAACCGCAACAACAAGTCCAATAATTTGCAAAGTTGAAGAACAACAAACTAGTGAACAACCATGAAGAGCTCGAACTACAAGTGCAGAATCTCAACTTTGCAAAGTTGAATCAAACAAGAACCAAAATCATGGAATGAAACAACAAACAAGGATGGAGCACAAGAGCAGGGATGTCAAGCATGAACAAAACTGTATTCCAAGGCATCTGTACAATAAACATTTAAGACTGGCAAAGCTCTTAGGTAAACAGTTAAGACAGTAAGAACCATCGAAGGGCGTAGGCCTGTGAAAGAATTTAAGAAAAGATGTAGCGTGGCAGGACTGTTCTCTCGAAGCACGCAACAATAAAGCAAAAATTAGACATAGCAATATTGTGGAGAATGTATTCACATTCGAACTAATGCTAGCATTAATCCACGCTCCACGAATGCATAACAAAATTTATGATTCAAAAAGACCATTTACTACCAAATACTTTGGAAATGAAAACATATTTTACATTGGGAAGGCGGCAATAAAATCTACAATCCGTTGTCCAATCAGATCTTGACAAACATGATACTTTTTATTATATAAAAATCGATATTCTCACTTCCCTAGTTCCAACAATAGACAATAGCGAAATATTTCTGGTCAACGCACAAGCTAATGCCATGTCAACAATTTATCGATAGCTATAGTCCCTCTATGCCTACGACAGGGATTAATATCCCAGTTTACTATTAAACTTCATAAACTGAAATACACATTACTAAACAAAACAATGTTGTCAACTAAACATAAGGTTGTCCAACCAACTTAAAGAAATCAAGCGGGTCTCTACCAGAATACCAAATAGGTCGATGAGATTCTTTAGAAGAGGATAAAATCGTTAAAATACCTTAACTTTTAGATGTATGCAGTTGACATTGACGGAAGGAATGCTAGTCGACTTAGGGTTTTGGTGGAAGCACCTAGAAAAACCCACGGGAAAACTAAATCAATGGCGAATTGACCAAGATTTTGAGTGAGTCGACATTGACGCAGTTCTAGTAGACGGAGTCGACTGAAAGAGATTATCTAAGTGAACTATGGTGTCAATCCCATGATGCAAACATTTGTTGGATGATGATGGTCATGCAAGGATTATGACAGAATTGAAACTCAATTCCAAAATATACTGAATCTCGTAAGAATTCCTCATTGATGCAGAGAATCCAAAGAAAACTGACCTTTAAAGAGTATATTTTTTATTACAATTACGGCATGCATTAATTAGACTTTGCCATCGGGGAATTCCAACTACGTGTATCCCCAGCTTTCGTGTACTCACATTCATACCATGCGTCATCTTGAAGGATGCACTGTTGTCACTTGTTATTGGAGCCCTGGCTCGCGACATGCTTACCATCGACTAAAAGTGTCAGTCAACCTGGGATGAAACCAACTAAAAAATTAACAGAGAAACTTTTTGTCGATGGCGCCGACTCAAAGAAATGTTCAATGCCTCGGGTGACTAGAAGAAGTGGAGTCTGTGGAAGCATTCGCATAAAGAAGAGACATATATTTCTAATTTAAAAAATCCAAGGAGAACGCTAACTAGACAATAGCGTGTGATGACTTATGATGCCTGTCCATGTCAATTACCGCGGTGCCTCTCTTAGTTGGAGAATGAGCTTACCTTGTTATGTACACCAAACAATTTGAATTAAGTCACATATCAAGTTACAATGTTCAATACTATAGAATCCCATTGCAAAGGCCACCTGGAAGAGAGTCGACTACGGGTGATCATCGACCACAAGTCGAGCATATGTGCACATCGACCATCAAAATAATCGACCAAGTCTCAAGCTATTGGGTATCGAACTAGCACAGCAGCTAAATAGCTGTTGGTGAAGGCAGAAAGGTTTATAAAATGAAACTAATCCTTAAAAGAATATATTAAATTTTATTATTGATTAACAAATAAACAGTTGAGCTTCAATTGTCTGGTGTTAATATTTTAATTTTTGTTAATCACTTACGTGGTAATCAGTTAGCTATCAAAGTAATTTTTAAATATAATTAGGTAAATGTAAAAAAGTAAACACATAAACGGATGTCTTTATAATAGCTAGGAAGTTAATGATTGAAACCACAGCCATTTATTTTGTATGACTACTAAGAATATTCCAGCCATATTTAATCCTCTCCATAAAAAACTTATTAAGCACTAAACCCCTATTAAATCTGCCCATTGTCAATAGGTGTACGCCTTTAGGCATAATAAATATCAAATGGCTATGTATAAAATTGAACTTAAAGGCATATTTCTCACAATCGAAGTATAGTCGTCGGAGTCCCAAGTCACAATCCAAAAGAATACAAAATGTAAAGGACTCTTATGAATAATATATCTCATAAAGGGAATAGTCAAAACAAATAGTCCATTCAAGTTGAAAAAGAAAAATGCAGAGTCACAGTATGCAATTAAGTAAAGTATGAGACAAGTTGAAATTGTAGTTAAGTTAGAGTTAGAGTCAATCTTTTAGATATAAAAATGTTCGAATGTTGTCAAATAAAAATGTTCGAATGTTGTCAAATGACTTGATTGGTTCCAGTGCGAAATGGAGTTAATCGAGTCAACTGAAGGGAGATGGTTAAACGGTCTTCAAATAAGGCATGCGATCCTCTCCACTTATGTAATGCAAGTCGATATCTAGTTAACGAGATCAGGTTCTTGCCAACATCATTCGATTCACAACATTTTATTGAGTCTATAAAAGGATGATATCGGCGAAATAAAATAGTCTTTTTAAGTTGTAGTTATAAGTCAAATCATGCATGTGCATTGTCCTTATATATTGTAAAATGCAGACTACAAAGATTGAAAGCAGAGATAGAAACATAACCATGAATAGAGAAGGAATTTGAATGAGAATACAAACATTGAAAACTTCATTTAAACATATAGCATTGATAGAGGAAAAATTTACAGCAGCTATGGAGTAGAGCACTTGCAAAGAGAATTCATGGGGAGCATTGAACATGAAATTTTTGAGCAGTTGAAGGAATTCAAGAAAGAGACATTTTTCATACAGACACGTGAGATCTAAAATGACAAGATGGTGACATAAGAACATTTGAAGTGACTAAAACCCTTGGTATGAGAATTGCAGAACATTCCCTGAAAGAAATAGAATGGTTGGATACTAACGTAGACCCTCTTCGATCCCACATCAAGAATCCACCAAGAGCGGTAGCTTGACACAACACATGAGCAATCTAGGTCTAAATTGAATGACCGACACGACAATAGTAGCACACAAGGAGACTCTTGAAACAAATCACAGTTGATAGATGTTGGGTTTGTGTTATATTCTTTGCATGGGGATAACTAGTGTCTACGTTGCATAGAGCGCACATGGGGATAAGAGTGGGTTGCAGAGAGGAATCCCCCCAAAAGTTTTATTTCCTCGATTTTCATGTCCATTTTAGGGCGGTCCATGGTTTTCATGTCCATTTATGGGAATTTTTTTGGCACATGATTTTTTGCCGATATTTTTCTATTTCTGGTTAACGAGTTAGGGTTGTTGACTAATTCAGGTCATTGGATTAGGGTTTTGGATTTTGTTGGCTCCTATATGTATATTGTATTGTAAACAATGTATGTTATGAATGAATATAGAATATGTTGGTTTTCCCGGTTTGGGTTTCCAAGGGAAAAATATCTGTGTAATGTGTGTATTTTCCATTGTCTTTTTTCTGTTATTTTATTGAAAATATGTTTGCAGTAAATAATTGTACAAGGTTTAAATCTACATTTGGTATCAAAGCAATTATTGGCTTCAGGGAGATTCCTTTGTGGTCAGGGGTTTGGCTCAAGACTGTGATAAGCCTTGTTACAGTGGGAGATTTTTCATATTGATTCTTCAAGTGAAAATAAATGGCGAGAAGTTCAAAAATAGAGATCGAAAAATTTAATGGGCATAGTTTTGAGCTGTGGAAGCTCAATATGGAAGATTTGTTGGTAGACAAAGATCAGTGGATGATAGTGGATCTAGGTAATGCATCTATAGGAACGTCAGAAGATGACTGGAAAAAGTTTGATCGGAAGGAAAAGAGCACATTCCCTTAATGTATCTCTTATTCAATATTATTGAATGTGTTAGAGAAAGCTATAGCCAACGAGTTATGGAACTTGTATCAATCTAAGTCCCTAGTAAATAAACTATTTCTGTAGAAGAAGTTGTATAACCTGAGGATGAGAGATGGAGACTTGATAAACGGGAATCTGAATGCCTTCAATACTGTGGTAAGTCAGTTATTATTTGTTGAGATTAAAATTTCAAATGAAGATAAGAGTATGAGTTTACTGTGTTATTTACCATACTTGTGGGATAGTCTAGTTGTGGTCGTAGGTAGTAATTCAACTACCTTGAGTTTTGATGATGTGTTCTCATCCTTGTTGTCGGAGGAGATGAAATGAAAGAACATGGAAGGACAGAGCAAATATGCATTGTTTGCAAGAGGATGCTCCCAGGATAAAAATAGATCTAAGTCCTCAAGTGAGAGATCCAAGTCTAAGGGTAGATCTAAATCTACCTGAAATTTTTTAACAGTATTTTGGAGATGTGGAAAATAAGGGCACTTCAAGAAGCAATGTAGATCCAAAAGTGTTGAGAAAGTGAAGGGATATCAAGGTGCTCCCTCTATAGAAGAAAATACCTTCAAGGAAGGAGGGGATGTGTACTTGGCTTATTCAATAACACATGTAGATCATGAGGAATGGTTGGTTCACTCAGGTGCATCCTTTCATATCACTCCCCAGAGGGAGTGGTTCTGTGAATATGAAAGATATGATGGAGGTAATGTTTTCCTAGGTGATGACTTGACAAACATAATCATAGGACGATGAAAATTCAAGTTGAGTCTCATATATGGAAGGATTAGAACACTTCCTAATGTTCTGCACATCCCAGGATTTGAAATGAATTTGATTTCTATAAGAAAAATGGACAATGTAGGGGTAAAAATGATATTTGAAAATGAAACCTGTAGGATGGGTCGAGGAACAATGGTGTTGTTGAAGGGAGCTCAGATTGGAACTCTGTATAAGATGAGAGGAAGAACTATTACTAATGGGTGTAATAGTTCCATTGTTCCTGGTATTGGAGCAGAAGAAGAAAAAGATCCTACAGTCTCTAGAGAAAAGGTAATGTTGTGGCATAAAGGACTAGGGCATATCGGATAGAAGGGTCTTTGACTACTACATGGTAAAGGTATGGTTGAAGTAATGTCTAACTTCTCCCTGGATTTTGATTTATGTGAACATTGTGTATATGGGAAGCATAATCGAGTAATATTCCCCTCTAGTGCAATGAGGGCATAAGGAATTTTATAGCTAGTGCATAGTGATGTGTTTATACCTATGTGAGTTCCATCATTGGGAAAATCTATGTACTATGTCTCATTTATAGATAAATTCTCAAGGAATACTTGGATATATTTCCTCAGGAATAAATATGAATTATTTGACAGATTTAAAGAATTTAAGGTTGTTGTTGAGAATCAAACAGAGAAAATAATTAAGGTGCTGAGGAAAAATAATGGTGGAGAGATCTACGGGAATAAATTTGAAAAAATGTGTAATAAGTGTGGTATATCAGGGAAGAGGAATGCTCCATATACACGTCAGCATAATGGAGTTGTAAAAAGGATGAACAAGAGGTTGATGGAAAAAGCAAGGTGGATGCTTAGTAGTGTCGAGTTAGGGAAATAATTATGGGCAGAGGTAGTTTGTACTACATGTTACCTGGTCAATAGATAACACTCATCAAGACTAGATGAAAAGACTCCACAAGAGGTATGGACTAGTAAGAAACCTTCTCTCACAGATCTCAAGGTATTTTTTTGTGAGGCCTATGTTCATGTTCCAAAGGAAAATAAGAGTAAGCTAGATAAGGATGCTGAAAACTATATCTTTATTGGGCATAAAGATGGTCTCAAAGGTTATAAGATTTGGAACCCATAAACTAAGAAGGTTGTGTATAGATGAGATGTGTTATTGAGATAAATGAAGGATTTTTTCAAACACGAAGTCCTACCAAGTAAGGAAGAACCAGTTAAAATAGATTTTAAGCCAAAGGATGATGAATCAGACTCTATAGAAGAAAAATAATCAGAGGAAGAAGATCCTCATACTCAAGTATTAAGGATATCGTTGCGCGGAAAAAGGATACTGGAAAGGTATACTCCACCTAATTTTCATTCATTTTTTTATTTGTTTATTGCTAATGATGATCCTAAAACTATTAGGGAGGTAGTGGATTTAGAGGATGGGAAAATTTGGAAAAAGACCATGGTTGAAGAAATGGCATCCTTGGATAAGAATGAGGCTTGGGATCTAGTGGAGTTGCCAACTGGAAGAAATATCATTGGAATCAAATGGGTATTTAGAAAGAGGTTGAATGCAAAAGGAAAAGTGGAGAAATACAGAGCTCAGTTAGTAGCAAAGTGTTATTCTCAGGTTAAGGGAATTTATTTTGGTGAGATTTTTTCTCCTTTTTCAAAGCTAACCTCTATTAGATTTTTTTTATCAGTTGTTGTTGCGTTTTATTTTGAGGTAGAACATATGGATATGAAGACAACATTCATACATAAGGATCTGGAAAAACAAATCTACATGAATCATCCATAAGGCTTTGTTGTGAAGGGAAAGAAGGAGTTAGTATGGAAGATGAAATAGTCCCTGTATTGCTTAAAACAATCACCAAGGATGTGGTATAAAAAATTTGATACTTATATGTTGGCACTTGGCTTCACAAGAAGCAAAGAGGATCATTGTGTGTATATTAAATTCATTGGTGATAATTTTATTTATTTGGTCTTGTATGTGGATGACATGTTGTTGATATGAAACAACAAGGAGATTATTTAGGATGTGAAAACTCAGTTGTCCTCTAAATTTGACATGAAGGATCTTGGTGATGAAAATTTCATTTTGGGCATGAAAATTAAAAGAGATCAGAAAAAATGAAACTCTAGTTAAATCAAAGAAAATATGTAGAGACAATATTGTGAAGGTTTAATATGCAAGGATTGTAAACCGGTCAGGGTCCCTATTCATGTAAGTGTAAAGTTGTCAGTGTCCCAAGACACAAGAAGAGGAGTAGGACAAATCTCATGTTACATATGAAAGTGCGGTTTGTAGTTTGATGTATGCAATGGTATGTAATAGACCAGACATTACACATGTAGTGGGAGTTTTGAGTAGGTATATGTCAAAACTATGCAAGGATCATTCGACAAGAATAAAAAGGGTTTTCATGTATTTGCGTGGCACTTCTTGCTATGGATTGTGCTACCAAGGAAGACCAGGATTGGAAAGAGTGTTGGACATGCATGGCTTTGTGGATGTAGACTGGGCTAGAGATCTATATCATAGGAGATCTACAAGTGGGTATGTGTTTAACCTGTTTGGAGGAGAAATCAGTTGGATGAGAAAAAGACAGTATGTAGTGGCATTTTTAACTACATAAGTTGAATACATGGCATCCATTGATGCAAAAAAGGAAACAATATGGTTACAAATATTGTGTTGAGGTATTGGGTTAGTAAAAAAAGATGTAAGGATAGATTGTGAGAGTCAAAGTGCAATTTTTCTGGCAAAGAAACTGACTTATCATTCAAAGACAAAACATATTGATGTTAAATATCACTTTGTGAGAGACATGGTTGAAGAAAAGAAGGTGTTGTTGATGAACGTGGACACCTTGAAAAATGTCGCAAATTCATTAAAAAAATCTTTGAGCATTAAGAAGTTCTCTTGGTGTAGAGAATCTATGGGCATTGTTGCCTTGGATTGTTGACTATGTAACCTTGTATGCAAAGAAAAAATAAGTGCGAGAATATTGGGTTTTTGTTATATTGTTTGCATGGAGAGAACTAGTGTCTATGTTGTGTCACGCGTGCAGGGGTTCGGGGGAAACACCCCCCAAAAAAATGATTCTTCGGTTTTTATGTCCATTTTTGGGCGATCCTCGATTTTCATGTCCATTTATGGGCATTTTTTCGGCACATGGTTTTTCGTCGATGGTTTTCTATTTCTGGTTAAGGAATTAGGGTTTTTGACTAATCCACGTCATTGGATTAGGGTTTTCGATGTTGTTGGCTCATATATGTATATTTTATTGTAAACAATGTATGCTATGAATGAATATAGAATATGTTGGTTTTCTTGGTTTGGGTTTCTAGGGGAAAAATCTTTGTGTAATGTGTGTATTTTCCATTGTATCTTTTATGTTATTTTATTGAAAATTTATTTGCAAAAAATAATTGTACAAGGTTAAAATCTACAATAGAGGCAAGAAAAACATGGATATCGAGCAGACGGACTTATCATATGGCCACTTTGAGATGTTCACTACAACATGTTCACATCTAATTTCCATCTCATGGAAATATTGTGTAACGAAGTCCACTAATATAGACCACTAGTAGAGCATGGAATCTAGTGCTATTTCAAGATGGAATGGCAACATGATTTTCATATATTCAAAGTTCTTGCAGTAGGGAAACCAATCTTGGGTGTATATGCAGTATTATATAAGAGGATGTGAAGCGACTTATCATTCAATGTGGCATTGGAGAATGTATATTCTCATCATATTTTATCCATTAATTTTGTGGCATTAAAATACAAAATCTTGCAATCAAATCTTGTAAAAGAGATTGTATGAAGTTGTTTTATGGAGTATAAACTATATGTAATCTTGTTACATGAAGGTTAAGTCAATTTTATAGATTCTCAACTGACCCATAGTCGAGTTTGAGTCAATTCAACTCGACTCACGAATTAGTCTAGTCGAGTCTATAAATAAGTCGAGTTAGAAAAGAAAATTGTATATGTTGTTAACTGAATCATTCGATTGATTCAAGTGAACAATTGATTTAATTGAGTCATATGAAGAGAGGGGGTTAAACACAATTCTTCAAAGGTAGGATATCCCCTCGATTTGTGTCATTCAAGTCGGGTTATTGTCGACATCAATCGATACTAGCAAAAAGGAGTCATACTCACAGTTAGAGAGTCATGTTCTAGTTACAGTTGAATCATGGAATCATAATTAGTCATCCTTCATGTAAGTTGATATGAAGACTCCATAATATATAACAACATATCCATGACTGACAGCAACAACAAAGAAAAAAATTTGATGAGCAATAGAGTAGTTATTAAGCACTTGAATAAAAGATTGAGCATTGACAAAGGAAATTTTTGTAGCGACTAAGTGAGTAGAGAAGTTATAGAGAGAATTCATTATGAGAAGCAATTGAACACATTCAAGAGAGATATTTTATACACACACAGAATGTTCAAAAAAATATGATGACAAGAATATTAAATTAAACCCCTTGGTACAATAATTGAAAAACCATTCCTGAAAGTAGAAGAATGGTTGGTTGTTGATGTAGACCCTCTTTGATCCCATATAAAAAATCCTCAGAGAGTGACATATTGATAGAGAGATGAGAAGAATAGATTTGAATTGAGCGGTCGAATTGAAAATAGAAATAGTCAGGGAGACTCTTAAAATAAATCACAGTTGAGAGAGGAAAGCAGAACATGGAGATCAAGGAGGTAGACCTGTCATATGGCCACTTGGACTCGGGACTTGGATGCATGTTTTCTTAGGACAAGCAAGGAATTGAGTGTGCAATAGATGTTGTAGGGTATTCTTAGGTCCCTGTCATCATACATTAGAAGTAATATATAAATATAGGTAATAACATAGATAAACCAAGTTAATGTATGTAATAGAGTGTAAATATACTTAACAAATCAATTAGTTGGAGTGGGTATAACCACTCCAACCACCTCTCTATTGTAAAAATACTCATGAAGATGGAATAGACATTCAGTTAGTTAACCTTCCCAAAAATACTTCTTGAGTACATGTGTCTTGATATGTTGTCCTTAATCTATCTCTTCTTCAATTCTTGTGTAATCTAGAAGATTACAAAGTCACAATAAGTAATTATTATGGATATTTGGGTAATTAAAGAAAATGGTAAAATAACTAACGAAAATTATGGAGAAACCCTTAAACAATATAATAAATAACTAAACTCGATCCCAGGGATCAATTTCTTTGATTATATATGAGGGAAAATGAGGAAAATTGATATCTCTCTTTTGGTTGACCCATAGAGAGAACACGGCTAAGGAATCATTGGCTAGTATTAGATTCAGGGCTCTGGAGTGACATGCAACTAAAGATTAAAGTATAAAGGTATATGGTTGGGTGGAGAGTTGTCCCCCATTTTGTTGTTTCATTTTTCCATATCATGACCAAGGTATCACTACCATATCTGGCTCCCATACTATAGGTACATCCGAATTAGGTGAGTTCATCATCTCTCAGTGCTCCTAAACTTTATTGAATTTTATCAGGTAATTTCTCTAATTATTTTTGTTTCTATATCAGGTCATTACATTGAAGCCTTGTATGTATGAAAATGAAACACACTAGTGAACTGGGATGACCCAATAGATAGAGTAGTTATTGGGCCATAATTGCTAAGGGAAATGGAAGAGAAGATGGTAAATATCGAGAAATATTTAAAGGTTACACAGGACAGGCAAAAGTGTTATACAGATAAAAGTAGTACATACGAGGAATTCAAAGCGGGAGAACGTGTATTTTTAAAAGTAAATGGTAAAAGGAGCTCCCTAAGTGATATGGATTATGCTGAGAAAGAAATGAGATACAAAGGAAAATATAGCAAAAACATAGAAATATAGTGAAACCCAACTTCTATTAATGAATAAAATAGCAGAACATTGTAGAAAACAAATTGGCTAGAATGGGGTAGCTTATCTCTGAAGAGAAAAACAAAGAGATGTTGGCTACACTTCATTCACAACAAGTTTTACATCTCACTCCATTGCATGCTTAAAGGACCTCCTTCACCTCGATTATATATGAGAGAGTGAGAGGAGAACGATTCCCATGATGCACGCGGGATAAATTAGTTTAACTTTATAAAATTCCACGGGCATGTAAGACATTAGGACTTCACAGAAGGTCACCCATCTCAGTACTACTCTAGCCCAGGCAGTCTTCACTATAGATTTCTTATGGGATCTGGTGAATTAACATTGTAATAATTACATTACATTACAAATGGAGATGACATTACATTACATTCCCCATCAAAAGGTTGAATATCATGTTTTATCAAAACCAGAGGCTCAAAAACATTTATTCAGTGGAGAAGGTGGATGGTCACTAAGATCCACCTGGATCAATCCTCCTCTCTTAAAAAGAAATAGTCCCCATTGCGTCAAGTTCACTAAATTTGAAATTTGGTGAACTTCTTTCCTTGCATGTCCCGCTTGTACTTGGCGTGTGGAAGGATGGCATGAACCTATTGGTGGAGGTGTTGGATCCAATTTTAAAATCGGGTTTCATAATATACCTTGGTCTGACTGTGGGAGGAATATGCTGGTGAAGATGAAACAATATGAGTTATATCAATCGGGGTTAATGGTTGGAACCTCGAGCACACCTGAAAATGGACGCGACCAATAGAGCTATGATGAACATATGGAAGACTCTTATTCTTTGGAAGGAGCATCTATATATTCTACCATTGGTTCATTCTCCTATAAAATCTTATCGACTTACTTCAGCTGGATAGAAAGGTCTTGGGTCGACATTGTAGTGGTCATAGTTGTTAGTCCCTAAAGTTGCACTTGACCATGAGAGGGCAAGCTAGGGAATCATTCATTTATTGAAAAGTATTTTTTAAGGTTTTATGATTTGGTTTTTTGTAGGGTGGCTGAAAATTGGCTCAAGGTTACAGCATGACATGAAAATCAAGATCAGAACATAACATATCCCATTGGCTGAATAATAGGTAGACACATAGATGGATTAAACAAATTTAAGAAAAATGAAGATGAAGTCTTGAATTTGTCAACTTCAAATGAATTCTCGTCTCAAAATGTCATAAAGAAATAAAACTATCAGCTTGATATCAAAACTTGAAAATTATCTCTACAGTAAATTTTTCACTGTATAAATTAATTGTCAAGAATAAAAAAACATTACAATCTGAATAATGAATTCAAGCATGAATAAAGAAATAACAGAGTAGAAAAAAGAGGGTCTAACCATCCATATGCCTTTTCTATTAAGTGTCAAATTGAACATAAATGCCTTATACAATGAGCTTCACAAAAAGGTCACGTGGATCTCCAATTTTTCGACCAACACCTAGTCTTTCCTCTATCTATTTAAACTATATATACAACTTCCATATCCTATCATCTGGTATAGATTTAATGAATAGATTCAAATAGTATCTATCTACTAAGGTAGTTCACTCAAAAAGAGCTTCTACAATCCCAAAATAGATCACAGCTCAACAACTTGATATTTGCAAAATATTGCCAGCATTTACATTTGACTCTACAAAATAGGAATTTAGTTTGATTTTGTAAAACATATCGAGGTCTTAGCATATCACTAACCAAAAATGAGTAGGCTTTGCCACATTTCCTGGAAAAAATTTAAATCATGATTGTAGAAAATTTCCATGTTACCTTGAGGATATAATCACAGCAATAGCTTTAGCATTTTTCAGTTTGAGCTTTGTGGTAAGCACGACATTGTGCCAATAAAGTCTGAAATTAATCTCCCTGAGTTCTTTGATCAATTCCCTTTGCTCTTTCTTATTCTTTTTAAAACCCTGAATTCCTTTCTTGCTGGCTTGCATTCCATTATTCTATCTACGCCTTTTCTTTCTTTAATTGTCTTATTGTTTTCTGAAATTCCTTGATCCTTTCTTTATCAGTTCTGATTTTAACTCTGAATCCTAAGCATTCTTCAAAAGGTGTAGGTCCATTCATGTTTAAGGCAACTTTAGGTTCTTTTTCTTTAACTTGCTACTTTGAGACTAATCACGAGCTATGTTCTTCATCAGAACTCGCTGAATCTATAGCTTCAGGCACATCTGATATGTGATCTGAGTCTTCAAAATGATCCTGTTTATCTTCAGGGTTTTCACTGATACCTTTAGGCATCTCTGTAGCTTTTGGTAATCTAGTTGAAGCTCTCGTTACAGGTCCTGTAGATGGTGAAATGATTATGTTTCCTTTGTTGACTGGTTTCTTAGGCAGTGAATTTATTTTTGCCCTTTTCCTGGTACTTGCTTCAGCATTCTCAGAGTCATATTCGATGACTATGATGTTTTCTTATTTGATTGATGGATTAAACATGGTCTTTGACTTCAGTCTATACTTGTTGGTGACCCTAGTAGAATTCCTTCTAGGTTTCTGTGATACAAACACAACTTTAACCCTTTTCCCTTTGGTTGCAGCTCCCCTTTTACTGGTTGATGGCGTTTCAAGCTTGATTGTAGTTTGAGCATCAAGATATTTATTTGAATCATTTTCCTCTTTAACATCTTCTTCAGAAATCATTTCAATTTCTGGATCCCACCTAGGTCTTTTACTTCTACTCCTCCTGGTCACCCTGATATTAGACATCTGCTCTTTCATAGGGGTTTCATTGAAAATATCTCGACTCTGTGTAATGGTCTTTCTCCCTTTGCCTTTCTTCTACTTATTGGACTGAGTGTTAGGGTTTAAAGATTGTGTGAGCCAGCTCCAGGGCCTCTGTAATTTTCTCAAAGTAGACATGACTAAGGTTTTAATTAGGACTTGATGGAACAAGCTACTCTTAGCATTGGTGGAGAGTGATTGCACTCTCTTTGACATCTTTGTCAAGATTTTGAGTAGAAAATAAGGGAGATTTAAAGGGTAATCACCATTTAAATGCATTATTATCCTGATGTGGTCGATATAGAATAGTGAGAAACCTTTGTAGGTGATATACTTGTGGATCACGATCAGATCTATGTGCCATTCGGGTCGAATCCAACTACGAGGTATTCCCCTTTTCCAATCCGGATTTTTCTTATCTAGAAGCAGGAATTGGTTTACAAACTCTGTAACCACATGTTATTTCTTCCACCATCTTTCTCCTCCAACCACCAACCTGTAAGCCTTTTCAATAGTCTTCTGTATCACTAGCATCAACATCTTACTGATTTCCATCTCGTGACCATCAAAATTCAGAGCGAACTCCATGGAGACCTGCTCATCATAACCCTGAAAAGTGGTAAGGAATTCAAACCACCTAGCGTCTCTGAACCTTTGATCTATCTGAGGATAGGCTTCAAGATGTTTGGCACCCTCTGGTTCTATTCTGACAACCTGTCCGCTCTTCTTTGGCACCATCAAAACACAATTCCGTAACTAGCGCCCCCGGGTTCCAAATTTTCCACCTGCAATCTGTAAGTGTATATCATTCCTTTGAGCGAATACCTACACCTAAATTCAGCAAAATCAAATAGGTATAATATAATTATCATTGAGAAATGGATGATTTAAGATGAGTCCTGCACGAGTACACAACAATCGGATTATGAAACGGTTGAATTTGCAAATGATTTCCAAGCTTTCATGGACACATACAAACTCTCAACCCATGATTCGTGTCATCATAATGAAATTTGGATGGCAAGCACATATCAAGGCATGATTATTTTGGTGCTACGAGAATAGCCTTATTCGCGTAGTTCTATTAATGACTTATCAAAATTTGAAAGTTTGAAATTCAAATATCCATATAAGGTTACACCTCGTTTTAAAACCATGTATTTCAAAATCAACTCAAATAAACTATCCAAAAACTATAATGAAAACCACAAGACACTAAAAACAAAAATTGAAATCAACTGGAAACAAAAATGAAGTGTAGGTAAGAAGGGTTTAGGATAAGGGTTTTTCACTAAACAAAGACAAAAATAGAGACTAACATTGGCTCCTTCTTGGGGATCAAGTTTTGATAATAAACTCCAAGAACTACAGACCAATGCCTTTCCTTTATCTTTGATTTACTAATTCCCCTGCAACTGTCAGTCTTTTATTCTCATCATAACAGTAAAAAAAAAGTCCATTGGGTATATGGAGTCTTTATTGAAATGAAAAACCTATTGTACTAACTGAAACCTGATGAGCCCTTATAGAAAATAGTGCTTCAAGAACCTCCCATTCACTGGGCCCCCAAAAATTTTAGTGTTATCTAAATTATGCAGGAGAAAGGTGTTATTGTTGATTACCTTGGCTACCCTGAAAGGACCATACCATAGGTTATCGAACTACCCATGTTTTTCTTTATCCTCTCTCCTGGAATCCCATCTTAACACAAAATCCCCTTCATTGAAAGCATCTTTCTTAGTTCCCTTATCAAATGTAGCCTTGATTTTTCTCTGAAGAGAAACATATTTCTTATTAACTTGTTCTCTGACCTGTTGAACTTCAATCATCTGAAAGATTCTTCTTTGGACATCATTGGGTTCCTCTAGTTCTTCTTGCAAAAGATTTAAAACCGACAGGACCAATTGAGTTGGAAGAATTGCTTCTGTCCCATATGCCATCTAGAAAGGATATGTCCCAATAGGCTTCTTGTTACTGATACGGTCAACCCAAAGGGAAAACTTTAACTTGGAATCCCATGATTTTTTATTTTCTATTAATAATTTTTTGATAATCCTTATCAGAGTTTTATTGGAAGATTTTGCCAATTCATTCCCTTGGGGGTAGTAGGGGGTAGAAAGAACCAATTTGATACTATACTTATTGCATAATTCAATCATGGAATTTAATTTAAAATCATGTGCATTATCAGTGACTAGTTTTTTAGGACAACCAAACCTAGAAAAAATATATCCTTTTAGAAAATCCATGATTACCTTGTCTGTCGTATTCCGAGTCAGAATTGCTTCAATCCACTTCATAAAATAATCTATGGTTGTAAGAATCCATCTATGTTTTCCTGAGGATGACGGATTAATCTCCCTGATGAAATCCAATCCCCACTGTTGAAACAATCCATGGGCGATTATTGGTTTCAGAGGCAGGGATATAAGTTTATGCTTTCCAACAAATTTCTGACAAGGTTCACATGCCCTGACCTGAGAAAAAATATCTGAGAATAGAACTGGCCAGTAATAGCCTACTCTAAGAATCTTGAAGGCAATAGCCTTCCAATGACGATGGCCTCCACAGACACCATGATGTAGATCATGGAAGATTTGTTTAGCTTCCTTTTCGTCCACACACCTCAACAAAAAACTGTTGGGGTCCTTCCAAAACAAGGTCTGATCAACAATACCGTAATTTACAACTCTCAACTTTAATGATCTGAATTTTTATTTATCCAACTCTGGGGGAGATTGAAAATTCAGCAGAAAAAATACGATATCTTTGTACAATTTTGAAGAAACATACTTGTTGTTTATCTGTAAATTTATTTCTTCAATCTGGATAGAAGAGTCTTGTGTCATGTCTGAAAGATGGTATAACCCAATTGATTTTCAATTAGATTCTGTCATTAATTCGGCGAGGCCTTGTCCTTTTATCAGTTGAGTAGGCTTTATGGTGAGATCGTATTCCAGGATTTTGGTTATCCATTTCCCTCGCTTTCCTTCACAATATGGTTGAACCAATATTTATTTGACTGCACTTCTTGGGACATAAGATGTAATTTTAGATTGAAGAACATATACTCTGAAGGATTTTAAATCCTTTACCAAGGCATAGGCCTGTTTTTCTATTAAATCATACTTCAATTTAGAGTCTCTGAGGATTTTTCTAAAGAAAGAGATAGGTTTCTTGTATCCTTGCTCATTTTTATTTAGAAGAACAACAACTATGGTATTCTCTGATGCAAATGAAAAACTCATGAATTCTTTGGAGTAATCTAGGCTAATTAGAATAGGTGCCTGAATGATATCCCGTTTGATCCTTTCAAAGGATTCTCTCGCTTCTGGTATCCACTTAATTTGAGCATCCTTTTTCAACATGTCAGTGAGGTACTTGACAATCTCTACAAAGTTAGGTATAAACCTCCTTAAAAAATTAATTTTACCAATGAATGACTGAATAGACTTTTTATTTCTCGGAATTTTGAGTTGTTGAATAGCCTTTACTCTTTCCGGATATATTTTAATACCTTTAGGTGAAACAATGTGTCCTAGAAGCTTTCCTTCCTCCAGGGCAAAATGTGATTTTTTAGGGTTAAGTGATATGCTGTAGCTCCTACATTTCTCAAAGGTCTGCTTCAAGTGCTGTAAATGTTCCTCATCGGATGCCAAAAATATAGTGATGTCATCAAGGTAAATAACCACAAACCTGTCTTTCTCCCTAATGAAAGCGATATCCATAGCCCTTTGAAATGTAGCTCCTGCATTCATCAATCCGAACGACATCTTTTTGTACATAAAGGTGCCCCAAGGAGTGGTAAAAGTTGTTTTCTCTTTGTCTTCTTCCATTACTGATATTTGATTGTACCCTGAATATCCATCAAGCATAGAGATTCTCTTTGTGCCAACAACTCCTTGTAAGATATAATTCATTTTTGGTAATGGATAATTGTCTTTCAAAGAGCACCTATTTAGATTCCTGAAGTCTACATAGAGCCTTATCTCTCCGTTCTTTTTTCTGACAGGTACAAGGTTGGCTACCCATTTCGAGTATCTCTGTGGCACTATGATTTTTTCTTCCAACAACCTTTTCAGCTCCTTTTCTATTATAGGTAACAGTAAAGGATTAAATTGCCTAAACTTTTGTTTAACAGGTTTTGATCCAGGTTTCAAAGGGATTTTGTGTTGAATAATCTATGTATCAGACACCTTCAGATCTTCATAAGACCATGCAAAAATGTCTGAATAATGTTTCATTAATTTAACATATGCTTCTTTCTGTTTTTGTGAAAATTTACTAGATATTTTTACCAACCTGGGATTTGCATTTGGGCTAATGTCACAGTCTACTACATATGTTTCTTCTCTTTGGATCACAACCTTCCTAGAAACATCATTATGATCGAACAACCTTTCTAGTGGGACCAAACCCTTGGGAAGATGGTTTTTCTTCAGTTCAATGATTTTGTGGCAAAAAATTGTATCTTGAAGGACTTCTGCAGCATGTATTTATGTTTCTCCATCTTCGTCATCTTGGTCAATTGAAATGTTAGAAAACTCTTCAATAGTTTTCAAAAATCTTTGAATTTCCTCATCATCTTTAAAAACCTGCCAATGTTTAATATTATCCAAGTATTGAAGGTCTGTTTCTGACTTCAACTTCAAATTTTAGATTAGGAAACATAGGATTTTTAAAGTTGCTAGCTGCTAGTGCCAAAGAGTCGGCCTGCTGATTCAAATTTCTATGCAGAAAAGTAATATTAAATGCAAAAAAGAAATTATCCACATAATCCCACACCTCATTTCTGTATTGTTTTAACCTTTGTTGTTTGGTTTGGTATATATTCTTGATCTAGTGAATAATAAGTTTTGAATCTCCAAAAATAGACAGCTTGTCTACTCCCATATCTCTAGCAACTTTCAAACCTAGCAACAAAGCTTCATACTCACTGATGTTATTAGTGGTGTCAAATTCAAGTTTATATGACATGGGGATAACCTCCTTGGTAGGGGAAATGAAGACAATACCAGCTCCAGAACCTTCTTTAGAACATGCTCCATCAAAATACATTTTCCAAACAAAATTGTCTTTACTGTCTCCCACTGCAGTTGTTGACTTTTTGACTGATACTTCTGCCATTACCTCACTCATATGAAAAATAGAAGAACCAATATCATATTCTACAACATATATAGGATGATTAGTGGGATTATTGTGATCACTTACCAAATAAGCCAATCTAACTTCTCTATATAATCTCCATTGTTCCCCACCAAAAACAAGTATGGTTGCATAACTAAGGTCCATCTGTAAAGTACCACCTACCTTCTTAGCCCAAGATCTTGAAAGAAGAATTCCTAATTTTGGTGGTATGTCAGCCACGATAACATCTAATACCACACTTTTCATAGGCAATTGGGAAAGAGTAACAACCACATCTTTCGTAACTCCAAGGCATTTGACTTTCTTGGAGTCAAAAGAATATAGATCATGATACAAGAATTAATGTCCAAGGCATTTGACTTTCTAGTAATGTCCAACCCTAATTATTCCATCATCACCTTGGGCATTACATTATGTGAGGCACCAGAATCCATTAAGCAGTTGTGCAATATCTTGTCATAGATATTTAATGAAATGTAAAAAGGTGGAGAGGCATCAATTCTATCTTCAATGTGAGGTCCAATAGTTATAGCAAGGTTTTCATCCTCTAAATTGACCGTATCTGAAAAGGTGACATGAGTTGGAGCCTTTAGAGCCTCGAGGACAATTTTTCTGAAAGGTTCTATTTTCATGAGTTCTAATAATGGCACTAAAATATTGATTTTGTTGATTTCGTGTTCTAAACTGAAAGAAGAAACATTTCTATCCGGTTCCTTTATGTCAACAGTATTGTCCCTGGCATGTTGTTTCAATGGTTGATCAGCTTGGATCTTGGGAACACCTTTGATAATTCTTGTCTTAACTGGAGTACTGGCCTTCTTTGTGGGAACATGTGTATCAAATTTAGGTGCATTCGAACCAGATATGAGATTATATTTTTTCCTTTTAGGTTCCTGTTGGACGATCTCATCTTCATCCCCTTATTCAAACTGATTTGCAATCAAAGCATCTTCATAATCTTGCTGTGTCACATGTAGAGGAGATGATTTAGAATCATTCAAATGAACTGCATGGTCTTCTTCTGTATCATCCTCATCCTCGTCCTCATCTACTGCATTATTCTGAAGAGGAGGTAACACCTTTTGGTCATCTTGGTTTTTTCTTTCTCTTGGTAAGATTTGAGGTACATTTTTTGGTCTCTTGAACTGATTTGGATTTCTGTAACCGCCCTCCTTTGCAGGTCTACTGGGTTGTTTTTGTTCTATCTTCAACCTTGCCATTTCATATGTCAGATTTTTCATCATCTTAGCCATTTCATCCATTTTAGAGTCAAATGTTGAATTAGAAGATGAAGGAAATTCTTCCTTTTTCTTTTTCCTGTCTCTTTCATTTCTAGACTTCAATTTGTCTGTTGCTAATATGTTTGATTCTACCTCGATAGCAACATCTTGCATCAGGATGAGGGTAGTGGTTCTTATTTCCCTAAGCAACAAGGAAAATTTGGCATCAAATGCATTGGCAAAAGTGATTTTAGTTGATGTCTCTGAAGGTTTTATCTCCTCTGGAATTTTACCATACATCTGGTTGAACCTTTTGGTAAAATCAGGTATTGATTCACCTTCTTTCCTCCTTAAAGCACCGAATTCAGTGATGTAGTATAAAAATTCCTTCTTGTCTGCCCAATATTTAAGAAAGGCATCATCTAAGGCTACGATATCAACTATTGAATTAGGAGGCAAACTCCTGCAACACTTTCTTGCTTCCCCATTTAGACTTTGTACGAATAGTCTCATCCACACATCAACATGCTCTACATTGAAATTATCTGCAAAACTATAAAATGAACTCAAATGCTCTTTAGCAGTAACTGATCCATCTCCATTGAACCTGGGCAAATATCTCATATAATCATTTGGTGGAAAAGCATACATGACTTGTGGAAGAACCAAGGGAGCATACCTTGCTGCAACTATTTCATCCATTCTGTCTGTAGCCATATTAGCTATTTTTGGAGCTCTAGGAGTGAGTAAGATTGGTAATGCTGAAGGAGAAGGTGTCCCTTGTGTATTACATCCTATATGTGTTGTCCCTGAGTTTTGATCTTTAGAAGATAAGGATTTCTCTTCTGGACTAAGATCAACTAATGGGTTGAGAAACAAAGGATTCTCAAAAGAAAAATAATGTGATCTAAAATCCTCAGATGAGACAGATCCAAGAGATGAAGAAGGTGTCTCTGGTTCGTTCTTAATATCTGTGTTGTGACCTCTCGAAGTTTCAGTCCCAGGAAAAATGTCTGGATACTCTTTTTTAATGAGTTCAGTGAGTAACTTCCACTGTTCTAGGGTTAATTTTGAAATAGTTGAAGGGAATGAAACTATATCAGACTCAATAACAGGTTTATTTTCACTTTCAGGATTCACATCTTCATCTAATTGAGTTTTGATGATTTCAGAGGATTGACCTTGAGAACTTTATGAAGATAATTTTCCATTTAAGATTGAAGACTCACCAGAAAGAATTTTAGGTTTTCTTAATAACTTTTCAGTATCTGGAACTGCTACAACAGGCTCAAGATCTGGATTTTTCCCGGTTACTGGTCTCTTATTAGATGATGAATAATTTAGAGGAGTTTTAGGTCATTTACCTTATCTTTTAGGAGCCAAAATTACCATAGAGGAGTCGTCAGTTGAATAATCACAGTCTTAAATAAGTTTCCAAAATCTTGTTCACCACCAAGATCTGAATGTAAACTTGTTGTTTCTCTAGGGAAGATCTCTTCATTTCTTCTTCCCCTACAATGACGCTAAAAATTTTATTCGCTAAAGTTGCACTTGACTATGAGAGGGAAAGCTAAGGCATCATTCATTTATTGCAAAGTAGTTTTTAAGGTTTTATGATTTTTTTTTTTGTAGGGTGGTTGAAAATTGGCTCAAGGTTATAGCATGACATGAAAATCAAGATCAGAACATAGCATATCCCATTGGATGAATAATAGGTAGACACATAGATGGATTAAACAAATTTAAGAAAAAAGAAGATGAAGTCTTCAATTTTTCAACTTCAAATGAATTCTCGTCTCAAAATTTCATAAAGAAACAAGACTATCATCTCGATATCAAAACTTGAAAATTATCTCTATGGTAAAATTTTCACTATATACATTAACAATCAAGAATCAAAAAGCATTGCAATCTGAATAATGAATTCAAGCATGAATAAAGAAATAATAGAGTAGAAAAAAGAGGGTCTAACCATCCATATGCCTTTGCTATTAAGTATCAAATTGAACATAAATTCCTTATACAATGAGCTTCAAAAAAAGGTCCCCTGGATCTCCAATTTTTCGACTAGCACCTAGTCTTTCCTCTGTCTATTTAAACTATCTATACAAATTCTAGATCCTATCATCTGGTATAGATTTAATGACTAGATTCGAATAATATCTATCTACTAAGGTAGTCCACTCAAAAAGAGCTTCTACAATCCCAAAATAGATCACAACTCAACAACTTGATATTTGCAAAATATTGCCAGCATTTACATTTGACTCTACAAAATAGGAATTTAGTTTGATTTTGTAAAACAGATCAAGGTCTTAGCATCTCACTGACCAAAAACGAGTAGGCTTTGCCATATTTCCTGGAAAACATTTAAATCATGATTGTAGAAAATTTCCATGCTACCTTTAGGATATAATCACAGCAGTAGCTTTAGCAACATTCTGTTTGAGCTTTGTGGTAAGCACGACATTGTGCCAATAGAGTCTGAAATTAATCTCCCTGAGTTCTTTCAGCAATGCCCTTTTCTCTTTCTTATTCTTTTTAAAACCCTGAATCCTTTCTTGTTGGTGAGCATTCCATTGTTCTATCTGTGCCTTTTCTTTCTTTAATTGTTTTATTATTTTCTGAAATTCCTTGATCCTTTCTTTATCAGTTCTGATTTTAACTCTGAATCCTGAGCATTCTTCAAAAGGTGTAGGTTCATTTAGGTTTAAGGAAACTTTAGGTTCTTTTTCTTTAACTTGGTACTTTGAGACTAATCCCGAGCTATGTTCTTCATCAAAACTCACTGAATCTATAGCTTCAGGCACATCTGATATGTGATCTGAGTCTTCAAAATGATCCTTTTTATCCTCAGGGGTTTCACTGATACCTTTAGCCATCTCTTAAGATTTTTCTAATCTGGTTGAAGCTCTCATTATAGGTCATGTAGATGGTGAAATGATTTTGTTTCCTTTGCTGACTGGTTTCTTAGGAAGTGAATTTCTTTCTTCCCTTTTCCTGGTACTTGCTTCAGCATTCTCAGAGTCATCTTCGATGACTATGACGTTTTCTTATTTGATTGATGGATTAAACATGGCCTTTGACTTCAATCTATACTTGTTGGTGACCCTGGTAGAATTCCTTCTAGGTTTCTATGATACAAACACACCTTTAACCCTTTTCCCTTTGGTTGCATCTCCCCTTTTACTGGTTGATGGCGTTTCAAGATTGACTGTAGTTTGAGCATCAAGATCTTTATCTGAATCATTTTCCCCTTTAACATATTCTTTAGAAATCATTTCAATTTCTGGATCCCACCTAGGTCTTTTACTTCTGCTCCTCTTGGTAACCCTAATATCAGACATCTCCTCTTTCATAGGGGTTTCATCGAAAATATCTCAGTTCTGTGTAATGGTCTTTATCCCTTTGCCCTTCTTCTGCTTATTGGACTGAGTGTTAGGGTTTAAAGATTGTGTGATCCATCTCCAGGGATTTTGTAATTCGCTCAAAGAAGACATGACTAAGGTTTTAATTAGGACTTGATGGAATAGACTACTCTTAGCATTGGTGGAGAGTGACTACACTCTCTTTGACATATTTGTCAAGATTTTGAGTAGAAAATAAGGGAGATTTAAAGGGTAATCACCATTTAAATGCATTAGTATCATGATGTGGTAGATATAGAACAGTGAGAATATACCTTCGCAGGTGATACACCCGTGGATCATGATCAGAGCCGTGTGCCATTTGGGTCGAATACAACTACGAGGTATTCCCCTTTTCCAATCCGGATTTTGCTTATCTGGAAGCAGGAATTGGTTTACAAACTCTGTAACCAAATTCTTTTTCTTCCACCATATTTCTCCTCCAACCACCAACCTGCAAGCCTTTGCAATAGTCTTCTCTATCACTAGCATCAACATCTTACCTATTTCCACCTCATGACCATCTAAATTCAGAGCGAACTCCATGGAGACCTGCTCATCATAACCCTGGAAAGTGGTAAGGAATTCAAAGCACCCATCGTATCTAAACCTTTGAGCCATCTGAGGATAGGCTTCAAGAAGTTTGGCACCCTCTGGTTCTATTCTGAAAACCTGTCTGCTCTTCTTTGGCACCATCAAAACACAATTATGCAACTAGCGCCCTCAGGTTCCAAATTTTCCACCTGCAATTTGTAAGTGTATATCATTCCTTTGAGAAAATACATGTTGGAAAATATTTAACAGACAGCGAATGGTAAATATTTAACAGAGAGCAAATGCTTGTCATTGATGGCAAGTACAACAGTGAAGATGGCATGAGTACAAGAAGTTTGTAATCGAAAGGAAAACAGAAGATAAGTTCAAGAAGGTCGAATGATCGAAGGCGAATGATCGAATGCAACGCAACAATGATCGTGTGATCGAAGACCCGTAAAGTTTGAGAAGAATCTGTGATCGTTGGATTCCATTCAAAATTTCCGAAAGAACGAGGATCGTTGTTGGTCACTATAATTGCTTAATTAATTTCAAACAACTAAGTGAAACATAAATTATCAACCCAGCGAAGTCTTTTGTTTCAAAGGTAGCTGCGCACTATATATGCTCAATTCCAAAAGCACTTAGTGTTGTAGTAAAGAAATCATTCTATCT
>SNQJ01S0079940.1:0-15198 GCA_010110895.2 Picea sitchensis
ATGAACAAAATGAATGAGCTAGGTATCAGGTTAATTGTTGTCAAGGTGGAGATTGTTGGGATTTGGTGACAATGAATTCCTCTAATGATAGATCTGGATCCTATTATTCTGCGTTGGTTACAACCAAATAGACCAAGTTAAAATATGGATATGGATTGCATTTAATATTCAGTTTCTTGTGTGAATGTATAAATTCATGTAAGCCCGTAGAGGCAAAAACGACCGAGTGTGAGTGAACTGATGTAATCTCCATGATCTGAATAATGAGACAATCAATGCCTATGCTTGGTGGACGTAGCCCAACGTTTGGGTAAACCACGTGAAATCCATGTGTTTCTTATATGTGTAATTGTTAATTATCATTGTGAATTGTGTTTTCCGCATTTGCAATTCTAACAAGTTTAAAATATATTGGTTATTACTTGAAACCCAATGATAAACAATAGATGTGTCAGTGGTTAGTCACTATAGATGGTTATCTATGAGAGAAAGATTAATTTTGTTAAAATCAATCGTTGAGAGTATTCCCTAACCAAACCAAAGAAAGGTGGAGGGTTGGGGTCTAAAAAAACATCTATTTATTTGGTCAAACATTTGGTAGCTAAAAGTCTTTGAAGATTAGACAAACCGAAAAAGGGTGGAGATTGGGGGTCTATAGAATCTATTTATATGGTAAGAGTGGGCAGCTACAAGTCTTTTGGAGATTGAAGGTTTGTGGGGCAAAATTATGAAGCACAGATATTGCAAGTCTCTTTATGTGGAATAATGGATAAGAACTGAGCCAAAGTCTATCAAAGGGGCATCAAACATGTAGAAAGGATTGGTTCGAGCATTTATTGTTCTTGGTCGTTGGATGGATTGGTAGGAGGCAATTAAAAAGACTATCAAAGGGGCAAACATGTGGAAAGGATTGGTTTGAGGGTTGCTTGGTCGTTGGATGGCTTGGAAGGGGGGCCAATTAAAGTTGGGAGAATACGCAGGACCAAATGATAATTATTTGCTTTCCCAGGACCTGAGAATGCATTTAAAAAAATATTTGCTTTCCCAGGATTTCCCAGGACCTGAGAATGCATTTAAAAAATTGTGGCTTATTGGTGCTTGCGGACGTAGGGGTCTAGGGAGCTCAAGATAACTGGTTACAACTTTGGCTCTTGGTGGAGGATTTAGGTTAGCTACAACTTTGGCTCTTGGTGGAGGATTTAGGCTTGAACGGAGATCTGGCAATTGAATGGAGAGCTTTTACACAACTCCTTTCTCACAATGTCGTTTTGCTTTGAGATCAGGAAGACGAGTTGATTTGGACGTGGCACAGGGCATTTAAAACCCTTACTGCAAAGCTGGGCTACAAAGCTTGTTCCTTTAGCTTAGAAGAAGATGATAGCAAGTGATGGGGCCTCTATCATGGAAATGGAAGAGTCCCTTCAAGATTAGAATCTTTAAATGGTTAGCGATCGCGAATCGGATCTTGACCTGGGATGATGGGCACAAAAGAGGTTGGCAAGGACCGAACAAGTGCGCTCTCTGCAGGGTTGATGAAGTCAATCGATCACCTTTTTGTTTCATGCTCTGTTTTGCTGGTTTGGCAAGAAGTTCTTCTGATGCTGAACTATTCAGGTACTTGGAATTCTGCTTCACTCGAGCAATGTTTGTGGCACTGGGTAAGAAATCTGTTGACAAGGCCCTTCAAATATCTGCCTAGTTATGTGCTAAGGGAAATTTGGTTGCATAGAAATCATTTTTTATTTGATGGAATAAGTGAGAGTCCTAGTTTAGTGGCGCATAATGTTTGAGTTGCATTTAATGAATTGAAGGTTTCAGTAAGCAAAATTGATAGACCTAGGCAAGCACCAGTTTTTAATAGTTCTATAGCTTGAAGTTATTTTGAGGGTGACTATCAAGGGGTGGGTTCCAGGTCTTTGTGGAGCTGGTATGGTCTTACACCTTTCTTCAGATCACTATGTCCTATTGAAATTGGGTGCCGGTCTTGGTACAAACACTCGGGTTGAACTGATTGCTCTTTGGATTCTTTTAAATTTTGCTAGAAACAAAGGAATTCATCATCTCCAAGTTGTGGGAAATTATAAGGTGGTGATTGATTGGTTCAAAGGAAAAGCTCAGTTTGATAGCCTTCCGCTGTCCTCCTGGCAAACAGCGAATTAGGGAGCTTCAGGAGTCTTCTGACTCTATCTCAACAGCGAATTAGGGAGCTACAGGAGTCTTTTGACTCTATCTCAATAGAGCATATTTACATGAATTTTAATCATCGGGATGATTCCCTTTCGAAGCAAGCAATTTCTCTGGTGGAAGGTCTCTTGGTAAGTAAAGAATTGCATGATGAGGAGGCACTTCCAGAGGTTCGGTGGCATATATACAGATGGATGAATGCTAGTTATAGGTTTTGGCAGTAACATTGGGTACTTGTGTCCAATTGGTATGGTGGACAATGCCGATTTTTACAACTTTGTTATCTGAACATTTTGATGTATGATCTCTGACGTATGATATTGGTACCCAGTGTCTCCTTTTGGCAACTTTTGTTAGGGATATAGTTTCTTCTGGTCTTTTTGGTGTAACCAATGATCCCGGTGAGCGGACCAGTCCATGTATGTTTTGATTTCTATGGAAATAGCAAATATACTGTTTTTTCCTTCAAAACAAAACGGTATAACCAGTGATCCCGGTGAGTGGACCAGTCCATGTATATTTTGATTTCTATGAAATAGCAAATATACTGATTTTTTCTTCGGAAAAAAAAAAACCTAACAAATAACGTGGACAACTGTAGCTGTAATTGAATAGTAAGACTTGTCAGCTAAACATGAAAGAAACGAAATACAAGATAACATCCAAGCAACATGCACAGCTTGCGCTTGCAAGTTATGCGAGATGCAAATTCGTCTTAAAATAAGGGCAAATTTCACAGAAACACGAGAAAAACAACCTGTTCTCTAGCATGGTTTTATAGATGCTTAAAAACTGAAATGTAGGTGAGCACTCTAGGAGACCCGCCAGTTATTCTCATTTATGTACATGGACATTGGAAATTCTTCATTATGTGGAGACTAAAGAGAAGCATGAATATATATGTCCCAAATGCGGCTCTATTTTGCTCTTACTTACGCCAGAGAGAAAAACTACAGGGGCTCAGACCTTGGAAGAAAGGCGTAACAAATACTTCAACTATTCAAATGCACTAACAGAGCCTATCAAATATTTCAACTATTCAAATGCACCAACAGATGCCAAAACACTTGAATCAAACGAATTGAGATCACACCAGTCAAATATAAATGGTGACAGGAATACGCTATCATAGAATAGCCATAAACAAGTCCCGTCCTGAAGACAGACATAACTTTACGCAAAATAATGAGAGAAAACCTTGGAACTCACATGATAAACCAATACACGCCTGGATTCTCATAATAATATTTTGTATTTATATCTTACAAAATTAAGAACCAATCAATAAAACAAAATAAAAACAATAATTAAAAAGTAAAAAATAGATTCAGGAGTGTTTCTCATTTAGATAATAGTCCTTATTGCACCTGCACTAAGGTGGGCAAATGGTATAAATTAAGTGCATTTAATCCGACAGGGACATCCAGTGAAACCCACAAATATCAAGTACAACAGAGATAGCCAACTCCTATCCTGAAATCTCTGGCTTGTAAATCACAGCATTCAACCACTGAAACTAGTTTTCGGAAAGCATTTTAAATTAAAGGATATGCAAATGGACTTTATTACACCTAAGAAAAATCCTCATAAAATTGAACCTTACCACTAATAAAAATTAAAAAACAAAATCAAAATCAAAAGACACATAAAAAACATTGGCTATATGCATTAGATAAACTGGCTATAATCACTATAGATAAACTGACTGGGCAGAGATGCAGTCAATCATACAATACCATAAACTCTAAAAGCCTTCCCTTCATTAAGAAAGGGGAAGATAGTTAAAATCTGCATATTCTTTAGTGTAAATAGCAAAGCTATAATCACTTTCTACATGCAAAGCTTATGCTAAAAACCCAACAAATAGCAAGTCGTCAACCTCTACTATAAACCAACATTTTGTACTATCCTACGGCTTCTTTTTTGCATAATGTGCATACATTTTCATTAAGTGCAATTACACTTCCAAATCGTTTGTATTAAATATAGCCTTACGAATTACCCCTTCCAATTTGTCCGTTTTCCACTTGTAAAACGGAAATGTCTTGCCGCTTATTACCAGGGTTTGACCTCAAATATACCATCGAGTGCTTTGCTTGCCCACATCCACACTTATTAATGAAAATCAAACAGTCTTTGCATCCATGCCAATACTAGATTAAGAAAATACCTCAAAAATGTTGGGACTTTGATCAAATGCCAATTAATCCAAAGCTTTTGCAAATATCGCAGATTCAAAAATCACATCATTATATTCAGAAGGGACCCGCCTTATAAATCTTTGAAAATTAGCTAATTCCCAATAGCAGATACACAAAAAACCATATAAACAAAACTACAGGATCAACCTTATGCCGTAATTACAATTCTAGTATGTTCTACATTCTCCAAATACAATCTATGCGTACTCTCAACGGATTACATGAAGATTATAAGTCCCCAAGATTACTACATAACTTTTAGCGTTGTGATGAAATGATTTACCTAATAGGAAAAAGAAAAAAACACATGTTTCCCCATCCAACATCCAACACTTTTTGACTGAAATCCGTTCTAGCTTTCATACACCCTTTTTGGTGGGTGATCGATGATCATTAACATGAGGAAAAATATTGATCACATCTTCACTGCCTTTCCTTCATCAGATTCAGCTTCTTTTATGTGGGCTTCTTTCTTTGATTCTCCAACTGATTCTTCCACTACATGGGCATCTTCTGCTGGTGAACATTCATCTGCAAAAGTATGATGGAAAATTTTTATAATAAACATTCAGAATCAATATATAATCTTGAATATGTTACAGATAATATCATGTTCCAGACATTTGTTAGCAGAGAGATCGGAAAATACCATCTGCATCAATGTCATGCTCATCATTAATATCAAACTCGTCATCATTAACATCAAGCTCGTCATCATTAAAAGGCTCATCATCAGCATCACCCATGCCCAGTTTCTGAACATACATACGATTAAAGACAATAAGTCTTGTGATTTAACTCCATGCACAAACAAGATCCAGGTATTGACATGCCTAAATGCTCCATAGATTTATAGCCAATATAACATACCGAGAAGTCCATGCCACCAAAATCCATGTCCTGCCCAACTGGAGGCACTAAAACGTATACAGGGATTTAGTTAGTTAAAATGAAATAAACAAAAAATAACATAGGAACCATAAACAAATCCAGTACACAATTTATGTGAACATCTTACTAACATTTATCATCTTTTTCTTCATCCTCATCAACCCATTTGTCCCAATCAACTTTAAGGAATGGCAGTCGCTTCGCTTCAGTCTTCAACAACTGTTTCCACCATTTCTTATCCTCTTTTTTAAGAATGCAGATGATGTTTCTCAAATTAACACTGATCTTGCTTTCCTAAACAAGAACAATGGATTCAGTTCAACAGGGCCCGTGATAATTTATCTTGTTTAACTCTATAAATACAACTGAAATGAATAATGTATGCATAATATCATGTATTTTCCTACCTCCACATTCACCCTATCATATAAGTAAAAGTCAAGCTCATAAAATGTTTTCTCTTGCCCAGTAGTTGCAGAGAAAGTAAACTTTCCATCAGGTTCAAGCTTCCATTTTGGGTTGTTTGCATCAGGCAATTCGATTGTAATATACAATTTATCAGACCTCTGGGCCCATTTGACTTCCGGATGTCGACTGAAAATCATTTAAGTCCAACAAATTTCAGTTAATAAAGAAGAGTGCTATATACAAAGATGTATCTCAAGCAATAAAGAACAGTTCCCTCCACCAAGATGCAACCTTAACCTCCCCAAATATATGAAACAGATCTGATTTAAAACCTAACATATCCTAAAGAAAAAAAAATGAAGAATATAGCCAAAACCTACCATATACGAAAACATTATACATACATATATGATATACATATACAACATATATATATATATATATATATATATATATCCTAACCAAACTTAATTATGTTAAGTTAAGAAAATTATGTTAAGTTTCTTCCGGAACACTACTACGAATTCTCCCATTGTTCTCAGGTTTTTTTTTGCGAAACTATTGCTATAAAAATGTTTTGCATTGCAAACCATATGGTATACACATTGAGAACCTTTATAGTTGATCTTGGCGAATATCAATATATCTTGTAGAAACACATGCAGACAGTTCAACTTAAAAGGTAGGAGGGGATAATATACAAAGACTACCTCTCAAGGAGAAAATACCATAGTAACCATACACATTGACACACACATCGTATCGAGGTCTGGCAGGACTTTTTCACATATACCACATGATGACCCTGCCAATAACCAGAAATGGGCACCCACGACCTTAACCTCCCCCAAACATGAAATAGTTCTGATCGAAAACCTAACATATTTTAAAGAAAAAAAAAGAGTATAGCCAAAAACCTAACCAAACTTGAAAACAAATTGAAAATTACCACTGCCAGAGTATTTCTGGAACGCTACTACCAATTCTCTCATTGTCCTATTTTTTGGAGGAAACAATTGCTATGAAAATGTTTTACAGAAATAGGCAATGTTCTGAAATTTCATAAGTCTTGCAAGTCACTTTTTCATGCTTGCAAGTTGCTTTTGGGTCGACCAGTCAGTACACTCGTTTAAAGTTTTACTTGTACAACTATTAAATTTTGAGGTGAGAATGCTCCTTCCCGGCAGGAAATTGATATCGCATTCACAAAGACAGTTGACTTCCAAAAGTGTCATGATTCGATATGGAGGACGTTTAAACACCCTTATAATAATGTGAATTCAAATGTAACCGTCTTGTAATCAAAAGATCACACAAGAACAAGTAAATCCCAAAAGTGAATGTTAGAAAGCTGAGAGAATACCAAATTATATACCAACAGGAAAAAAACATCTTCTATTAGACTGTTTAAATATTGAGAATGGGACATTGATTCTTTAGTCTGTTTAAATATTGGGAATGGGACATCGGTTCGTCTGTTTAAATATTGAGAATGGGGCATTGGTTCTCCAGTGAGGCCAGGAGATTGTTAAGCTGTCCACCAGGGTTCCATTCTCCTGCTCTGGTCACAAACATACGGCATGAGTTTCAAGGGAATGATGCTGGGCGCAAGACCTAGGCGAATCTGGATTTGCTCATTTCGGTGCAGCCCCTCTCAGAGAATGTTTCTCAAAACACTTTCAAAACAACGAAAATAAGAAAGGGGGAGACCTAAAGAGTGTGGTTCAATAACAGAGCCAAAACCTTCATGGACCGCTGTTGCCAGGGCAACCACTTAAATGTATGTTTAATTTTATTTGCAGCTTAATTTTGTTTGCAGCTTAAACAATGTTTGCGTTTGCTATTAAATTTGTCAGCCGAGAGAAGACGGCTGAAAGTAAGTTTATAGCATCCACTTGTGTGCTAGGAACAAAATTCCAACCATGCATCGATTTACTTCCATACGAATTGTTTGATTACATGCTCACCTCACCACCCTCAGCCATCAAACAAAATTTTGTTCGCAGGTGAATCATGCCAAATATGCACAAAACACTTCAAGGTTAAAATTGTATATCCAGCCCTTAAGTATGGCATCCTACACCATATACATGTTGCCTGTTTTCATATGCATCACGGAGCTGCTGACCACTAAAGCAGCTTAATATAAAACGACATTAAATGAACGATAACTTTCGTAAACATAAAGGAATGAAATTCTGGTAAAATGGTCAGGATATTAAGGTTCCAACCTAGAAGCCATTCTCAATCAATTGCATGATTCAACTTGATCGTTTAAAATCGCACGATCACCTATTAGTTAACACCTAGCATATGCAAATGCCAAAAACAGAAAAGAAAACAGGGAATAATCACAGCAGGCCATGTAATATTATAGAAATTACAATCACCAGAAAAGCCATGTGGCACTCTATTACTGCATACTTGCCAATTTCACATTACAATATCGAAAAACACAATTCTCGGTTTTAATCTGAAACTGTCTAGATGTTTGGGGATTCTTCTTAAGACCCTACAAAATAGCTAACGCCCCTAAAAATAACAAAGGAGGTGCCAAAAAGACTTCGAAACAAAGGCATTGCCCTTGTATCATCAAAAAAGCTCGTCTGAAACCCTCCATGCATACTAAGGAAAAAGAAAAAGCAAGGGCCTGCCAAAGGCTGGTCGCAAGCTCGAACAGATAAGAGAACCCAGAGCCCAGTACACCGAGGTTGTGTTTAGTCATGGAAAACTAAAACTGCTTCTGGGTATTCCAGGATATAAACCCTCAGAAGAGCTTGGAAAACCCAAAAGAAAGCAATGAAAGGCGACGATAAACAGAACTAGTAAAGATTATCTCATTGAACTAAAAAAGCTTACCTCATTGTGTCGTTAATGGCTGTAAAATGAATCAGAGAGCCCTTCGATCCTTGAAATTCCTGGCAAAAATATTGCAAACAACAGCGAAAACGATGAGGGAATTGCTTCTGAGAGCAGTAGTAAGACGAAGAGGCGGAGGAGGATGAGCATATATGTTTAAAAGGGTGAAAGGTCTAGAAGGTACCAGATACTTAAGTTAACGGACGGGAACAATACGGTAGTCCCCGCGGTTATCATAGTTACCATATCAAACCCTCATTTTAGTGTGCCACGTCAGCGTTGTCTGGTACGTTGGTGAGGGTCACTGAAAAGTGTCACGCCGCCTCGTCGATTGATTCTATATAATTTCCACGGCAACTTCTTCAATTATGTAGTAATTTGGTTAATTTTGTCTTTCATTTCATTGATTAGTGAGTATCTATGAATTTACTTTAACTTTGTAAATCTGTTCAGCAAAAGCAATACTTTTACTTTTTCATTCATGTGATTATCTCGAACATAAAGCATATTATTACATTTCATTGTGAATAATCAGACCAGGTATAAATTCACTTTAACACTTTGCATCTCTTTGAAATAAAAGTAATAACTTCACCAATATTAAAAGTATATTATTTTATATATTTTTAAATATTAAAAGTATATTATTTTATATATTTTTAAAGGTGACAAAACCTATCACAATTTTGTTCTGAATTTTTAGTGAGGGTATTCATTGCTAGTTGTTATTTGTTGTTCGTGAAGGTGGATGGACTCATCACCGTTATTTAAGGAAAATTATATCATTTGAAATAACTTACTGGTGGTCCATAAGGGGACAAACTTAGATGTCTTTGGATCTTGGGTTGTTAACTCATTTCCTTATGCCAAAAGAAGATGAGCTCTTAGTCAATCATAAGCAATTTTAGGTCTTACTATAGAACGAAGATACTCTTTACCCTAGATAATTTCTCCAAGAAAGTCAATTTCCCTTGTGGTCATCGTCGAGGCTACCTCTAGTGGGATCATGTGTTTTCTAGTAGCATCTAGCCTTAGTCTCATACATGAAACCAACTACTTAAAAATGCAACAAATTTTAATGTCGTAATTTCATGATTATAATATTTTAGAAGTTTCGAAAGATGGAGCAAACAGAAGGAGTTGGTTAGGTTTTCAAGGTGTTGCAGCGAGATAAGGTGTTGATTCGATGGGTTAGAGTAGTAATGGTGATGGTGGGTTTGGATGCGGTGGTGGAAGTAGCTAAAGTGTAGGAGAAAAAAAATCGTTTAAAGATGTGGTGGTTGGAGGGAGCAACAAGTCTCCAGATGACGTCCATATGGAAGGGACAGTCAATAACATGCCCAGTTCTGACCAACTTGCAATAGGAGTAGGTACGAGCAATAAAGTTGACAAGAAACTGAGAAATGGAAAAAATGGTGGAGAACCCGAGGTACGAGGTCACCTCACCTCTAGTGGGAGACAATATTCGATACCAGAAGGACCACGCAGACATTGGAAAATTCATGGGGATTTGGCCCTCGGAAAAAGCGTTGATGATGTGGATAAAGTCAATATGGAAAGTCAAAGGGGACATAAGCCTAAAATTGGGGTCCAAAGTCCTCTTTATACTAATCTTCACCTGCTCTAAGGACAAGAATAAAGTCTTTGATGAAGGACTGTATTTTTTTAACTCAGCAAGGCTCCATTTGAGGTATTGGTCGAAGCATTTTTCCCCAGAGAAAGAAGACTTCACAGCCACCCTAGTTTGGATTAGACTTTACTATCTCCCTCATGAGTTATGGCATCTGGAAACCCTGGAAGGAATAGAAAACACCTTGGGATCCTTTGTCAAGATCTCGAAGATAACAAAGGCAGCCAAGTATACATCCTATGCAGGAATATACGTCTACATGAATGTGGCAAGAGCTTTACTAAAATCAATCACCATTGCATTCCATGATGAGGAATGGGTTCAACCCATAAACTATGAACACATCCAATTCATATGCAGGAAGTGCCACGAACACGGACATGTTTTTAGAGATTGCCCACATAATACACCCTGGACTAACAATAGAGGTAAGGAATAGAAGGACACATATGGTTTTGTAAAGATTCCCAACAAGAGAAAGGCAGGATGTAAGGGGAACAAAAACATAGGGGAAACTGCCAAGAAAGTCGAAAATAGTTTCCATATCTTAGCGGACACAAAAATCATGGAGAAAACTCCACCAGGGGAGAACCAAAGGGTAGAAAAAGAACATGCGCAATAGACAAACCTGGAAGTCAAGAATGAAGAAATAAAAAAATGTCATCGAACATATCAAGGCACGAATAACCTATGTATGGTACAAAGATGTACCAATTCCAACAGAAACTGAGACATATTAAAGCTTTCCTCAGGAAGTGGAACAAAGAGGTCTTCAGGAACATCGAAGAGGAAAAAAGAACTTTGGAGGAGGAGATGGAGCAGGTGTAGGGCCAAATTATTTAGGGTGGTCTGTCCCCGGAGCTCCAACAACAAGAAACCCACTTTAGATTGGAGTTGGATGAAAGAGACCAACAAGAGGAAATCATGTTCTGTTAGAAATACAATATTCTTTGGCTTAAAGAGGGGGACAAAAACACCAAGTTTTTCCATAATTCCCTTCTGAAGCGAAGAAACCATAATTGTATTCACTCTTTACAGACTGGAGAAGGGGAAATTGTGGAAAAACATGAAGATATTGAAAATAATCTGATAAACTATTATAACAACCTGTTATCGGATCCAACTAAGGATAGAAGGGAAGCTACAACTCTGATCAAAGGAGTTATTCCAAAACTGGTCTCTTAGGAGCACAACAACAACTTGATGAGGAGGGTGACCTTGGGCGAGGTGGAAATAACAGTTAAAGAAATGCCTTAGGGGAGGGCTCATGGTCCAGACAGTTTCACAACAGACTTATTTCAAGCATGTTGGAACATCATAGGCAAAGACCTTTGGGAAGTAGTAGAAGAATCTAGGGCCTCCAAAACAGTTCTAAAAGCTTTCAATGTCACTTTCTTGGCCTTAATTATGAAAGAAAATGAAGCAAACTCTGCAAATAAGTTCAAACCTGTCTCTTAATGCAATGTAGTTTACAAAATTATCACAAAAATCATTGCTAACAGACTTAAGCCTATTCTTCGAGAAATTATTTCACCGAAACAAGGGGGTTTTGTTTAAGGCATGCAAATCCTGGATGGAATAATTATTGCCCATAAAGCCATTCACTCCCTTAAAATCAATAGAAAACCAGGGATGATATTAAATATTGATTTATCTAAAGCCTATGATTTGAATTAATTGGGATTTTTTAAGAGAAATTTAGGGGGATTTTGGCTTCGATCCATCCTGGATTCATTGGATCCTAAACTTGATCTCTTTAGCATTATTTTCTATCATGGTTAATGGTTCTCCCTCTCCAACCTTCAAAGACTCTCGGGGGTTAAGACATGGAGACCCTTTGTCCCCTTACCTCTTCATTATTATTGCTGAAGGTTTGGGGTGTTACTTGAAGCAAGCCCTCTAGGAAGGCCACATGAAGGGTCTCTTCTTCTCCTCTCAGGCAGACCCCCTGTCTCACCTCTAATTTGTGGACGACACCTTTCTTCTAGAAAAACCTACAATGCAGGAGGCCAGAGCCATCAAGAGAATTATGGATGTTTTTTTTATGGCCTCAGGCATGCAACTTAACCTAGACAAGTCCAACATTTTCTTCTTAAATAGCCCCCCCATAATTCAACAAAGGATTACTATAATTTTGGGTTTCCAAAAATCCTCTCTGCCCTCGAAATATCTCAAGGCCCCTCTTTTAGACAAAACCTTACGAAATCCTAGGTGGCAAGAGCTCCTAACTAAAATAGAAGATTGCTTAAAATGTTGGACCCATAGGTTCCTTTCTCTGCATGGGCAAATTCTGCTAATAAAATATGTCTTAATGACCATGCCTATTTATTTATTTTATGTTCTTGTAGCTCCCATGCATATCATTTAGAAACTTCGATCTATTGAGAGGAACTTCTTGTGGGGTGACACTAAAAGAGAAAAAAATGGGCTCTAATTGCCTGGGAAAAACTGTGTGAGACAAAATCCCATGGAGGCTTAGGTCTCAAATACCCTCAGAAAATGGGAAGGCTCTAGCGGCAAATTTTTTTTGGAGATGGATCAAAAGCCCAAAGGCAGTCTGGGAGAAAATCTGGCAGGACAAATATGCCAGAGATATCCCTCCTCAGGACTGGATCAAATTGGAGGGGGACCGTCCAGTCTCACTTATCTATAACTATGCTTGGAAAAATCATGCTTTAGTTCAAACCCAGAGTTTTGGGGAGATGCATGATGGAAAGTCGACCCTTTTTTGGGAGGATGCATGGGAGAAATGCCCTGCCCTGAGTTCGGAGCAACAACTCAACTCAATCCAAGAAAAGTTGCTCAAGATAGGTCGGACATACCAGTATTGGGAGGACACTCATCATCCAGTCAAAGCTATTACCAGATCCTGGATAAATCCCTCTGAATGGCCAATAGACTGGAGTGGGACCTCTCGTCAAGCCTTGGAAGCTACCATTGAGGATTCCCCCCCTCCTCTCAGGAAGGGCCAGGGCATTATTCATTGGGGAAAAAAGGGCGATGGGAACTTACACATCAAGGAGGCTTACCAGGAGGCCATGGAATTTCAGGACATACCTAAAAGAACAGTCTGGACCAAAGTTTGGAAGTTTCACCTGTGGCCTAAAATTACCACCTTTCTATGGTTGGTAATCAAAAAGAAATCCTTAACCTGGGATAGAGTCATAAAGAGAGGCTTTGAAGGCCCCTTCATTTGTCTAATGTGCTCCCAAGAGGGAGAAACCCTAAACCATCTCCTCAACTCATGTGGCATAGCCTCGAAATTATGGGACCGATGTGCCCTCATCTTTTGAACCTTAGACAGAAACATATTGTACATCATCAAAACAATCGAAAAATGGAGAATCAATCCTTATTGGAATGCCATTCTAAACCGCGCTTGGACCCTTTTCCCAGGATTTCTTCTCTAGAACTTGTGGAAAGCCATAAACAAGAGGACGTTTTGAAATCATCCTCTCCCCTTGGACCATCTCTCACAAGGGATTATGAATAATATCTGAGAAACTATCGTTGTGGGGTCATGGAAATAAGAGGACTGGACCGCAATGGGAAATGAAAAATAATTTTTGGTGAATTGGAGCATAGGCCAAGGGCAGGTTCTACCTCCCCGTCTCACTGCCCAATTCCTGAGAAAACAGATTCAAGTGACTTGGGGACCCCCCCCCACCCCCCGCGACGGGGATTTCTGAAATTGAACTTCAACGGATCGTCAAAGGGTTACCTTGGTCCCCTAGGAGTAGGAGGCATTTTCCAAGACTCCTATGGAGAAATGGTTAGTCTTTATACTACCAAAATCGGGCATAATACCAACAACATGGCCAAACCAGCAGGGTTACTTTTGGGTCTGCAAATGGCAAAGGACCTTGGGTACTCGACGATTATTGCAGAAGAAGACTCCCAAATCCTTCTCTCGGCCCTAGGTAAACTCATCAACAAATCCCCCCCAAATCGTGTTTCAAAGAATTGGCATTTGTCAACAGGTCTCCTGGAGGTGGCCCATGCTATCTGAGGCACATCAACGATAATTTCGAGTAATGTCCGGCGTCAGGCTAATTTGGTGGTTGACTATCTAGCCAATGTGGTAGTGGGACATCCCCAAGGTGAATCCCAATGGTTATGGAAGGACGTGGAGGAGGGAGATTTCGTAAATAACTTAACACATCCCAATCGGAATGATAATCCTCCCTTGCATTCAAGGACAGGTGTGGAGCCAAGCGTACATCTAGTGGGGTTGTCAGAGGCCCAAATGTCTTTATGAGGAAAGAGGATACCCTAGGAAGTTGGAAGAAAATCATTTTGGAGGAAGGTGGAGAAGTACGATCGCCTTTTCAGTTATTACTGGAAGATGGTGGTAGATTTAATGGAAAATTAGCAGCGTGAGCCAGAGGAGGTTTCATTATAGATGAGTGCTATCAAGACGAGGTTGTCATACCTTACCCCAGCCGATCTAATAATGAACATTTTTTATAAGCCCAAGTCCCGAGAGATCTGGTCCAGTTTGGGTAATAATGGTTGAAAGTGGAAAAGGGACGAGATCATTCCTTTGTTGGCAAGGAGCCTTGGCTATAAGAGGAATACGATTAATCAATTCCAAATCATCGTGATTTTGTATCTAAGTTTCCCTGGCTATTGTAGTAGGATTTGTTGGGTTTGTGGGTGGGGGAGCTTTGATTGGAAGCATTCGCCCAGGCCAGGCTACTTCCCTTGCCTTTTGGGTTGCGACTTAAGTGGTCAGCCCATGACCTTAGAAGTTATAATCCCTTATCTTCGATGGTCATTTAGCAGGATTAAGAGAAGCAGAATCGATCTCCTTCTCCTAGTCATAGAAATAGGTAGACGTAAAGTTCAGGTCAGTAATAAGGTTTCTCCCTCGAGGAACTTTAAGCCCCAGAACATGAGAGGGGGGGGGGGGACACAACCCTCAGAGAAGCCTGCCTTTATCAATTGCATAACAACAAGGGAAACACAAGAGGCTAGAACTATGTACTATGTAATGTCCCCCACCTCTTAGAGAGGTGATGAGGA
>SNQJ01S0079940.1:16317-27984 GCA_010110895.2 Picea sitchensis
CTAAGGAGTTTGCATGACTACCAAATTTCCCTCTACCTTTGGCTAGTCCTTTGTGAAACACCTTGAGTTGAACCTATGTTTTCTTTACAAAGGAGTCTTTCCCATATTTGGTCTCCAACAAAGATAAATCTACCTCTATCATATCTTCACATTCTTATGTCTCTAGGGTGATGCTTGTTTCATGCTCTTCTTGAATCTTGAGTAACAATATCATTATGGTTTCCTCCTCTACCTCTGGTTTATTCTCTTCCTGTTGTGTTTCCTTGGCCTTCCACCCCATTCCCTCTTTCCGTACAATTCTCTTCTTCCATCTTCCTCCTTTTCAAGTTAGACTACTCCGTAGTCATGTTTGGTGGGGATGAAGCTCCTCCATCCTTTGTGTTCTTATGGTACTTGATCAAGGATTTTACTGAGATGAGGTGGCTTGTTGCTTCTCCCCTTGGTTTACATTTCTTCCATTTCTAGGATTTCCTTTGCTTGTATTATGGTTGCATAATTGTGTTGATTCGTTCACGAGTTTACAAGGAAAAATAACAGGTTTCCTAGTTAATTTCCTTTTCTACTATACTTATGTGAAACCCTCCTCATCCTTCAAACTTTCCCCATTTTCTTTAGGCTACTATACATTAAGGGAGAAATCGCAAATCAAGTGACCATGAACATGGCATTTTCAACATTGGTATGTGTTCATAGTTTTATGGTTTGAACCCATTCCATATCTTAGTAACTTACAAATATAAACTCTAGTAGGACCTATGAAACATTCATATAAACACATATGCATGCAAGCAAAGTGTACTCACATGCTTTTGTGACTTTGGAGACTATGACATGTGAGCCTAGGGTATTCCCAATTCCCTGTAGAGTCTCTTCTTCCTAGAATTCCCATGGGAGGGAATACATTCAAATCTATACCGACACTTGGGTGAAGTCCTCTCGCTTTGAGATAAAATGTTACATCTAGTATCAAAGTTGTAACCCAAAGGAGTTGAAGAAATATGGGACACTCCTAATTTTTTTTTGTCCTTGGTGTTGCTAAAGATGGTTGTGAATAATCCTTTAGCTCCCAGTTTCAACTCAACAACCCCTTTCACCTTACATATGGAATTAACCCACCATCTGAGGGTCATTTCGGAGGGCCAAAGGCTCATAAATTTGTAGATTAGAGCATGACCTTTCATATTTTGCATGGAGTTGTTGAAATTTCCCGAGGTAATGGCATAACAAGGATTTTTCATTATTTTAGCCAAGCATTTAACTTCATTCTTTATCCTAAGGGATGACTTGCCAAAATATTTCTCATTATTCGAGGTTTTTGGTTTGGCCTTCCTCGATTCATCACTAACTTGAAAGATGGAGTGTCATTGATCTTATCTCCTTTTGGGCTAGGCATGGTGGCTAGGCTTGAGCATACCAGATAGTTGTTCCACTACTTTGATTACAGGTCAGGTTATTTGTAATCACCCTTAATCACTTTCATCATTATGGATCAATTTTCATTCATGACTTCAATTTTTTTTTCCAAGGAAAACCTCATGGGGAATCTCTCAGGCACTTCCTCGCATTTCACAGATGGTGTGTAGTGAAAACCTAACAATGTTTATTATGGTGCTTTATCCAAAAAGGACATTGAGTGAGGCATGCAACAAGGGAAACCGGTCTACAAGAACAACCTCAAGACCTTATCACTCAACCACTCAAGCCATCCCACCAGGCGTATTCATGACTTTAATTGTATTTATAAATTTAATTTAATTCACATGAAAAAATAAACTACACCCACTAAATTTATTTTAACATAGGTAAGTAATCATTCAATTTACATTAATACATGTTAATTTTTTTCTTATAACCAAGCAAGGGAATCCCTAGCAGAGTTCACCATTATCGATGGAAGGTAACTAGGTAAAAATTTTAGTGCCTAAGTTCCAAACACCCCACCTGATGGGATTAAGAGATGACGGGATTAGAATATGGCATATTTTTTACTACCATACATACACATAAACCTCCCTTTTTGCTTCCATATACACTACTTTTTGTTACAACTTTCCACTATTTCCTTACCTTTTGAAGAACAAAAGATAATGATATAATTAGGTAATTTCTTGAAGCATTTCTATGAGAATTCTCTATTATATATACACTTAGAATAGATTGTTATGACCCAAGGGGAGCATATATAGGCTATATGTATATGATATGACCCTAAGGGGGGGCATGTATGGGCCTGAATGTACATGTAACATGTAAATATTTATGTAATAGGGTCAACCTAGTAGTAAAGGGGCCTCATGTGCAAAGTGTGAATATGTATATATACAGATCATGTATTCATTATTGTGGACATGTGAATTGTGATGTATAAAGGTATTTGGTTATGTGGAGGAGGTTATCCTATTATTTAAGGTGTTATTGTGTAACTTATCTATATTGGAGTTGTGCTCCACGCTCACATTTTGTAAATGGTGTGTACTTTTGTTCTATATTGATAATTTAAGCATTTGGATCATTTTGTTCCAAGATGACTTTCTTGAGGAAGCAAAACCCTAGGATCGGTGCTCTGATACCAAATGTAATGATCCAAATGCTTAAATTATCATAATAGAACATAAGTACACACTATGTATAGAAAGTGAGTGTGGATCATAACTTCAATAAAGATACTTAAAGAATAGTATAACCTCCTCCACATAACCAAATACCTTTATACATCACAATTCACATGTCCACAGTAATGAATGCATGATCTCTATATATACCTATTCACACTTTGCACATGAGGACCCTTTACTACTAGGCCGACCCTATTACATATATATTTACACATTACATGTACTTTTAGGCCCATATATGCCCCCCCTTGGGTTCATATCATAGACATATAACCCTATATATGCTCCCCTTAGGTCATAACATAGATATTATATTATTATCCTGTGATTAATATTTATCCAAAGAGCAGTAGAAACAACATTTGAAGATTGAGCTTCCAAAAGAATAAAAGACATAAAAATGTAAGGCTTTTTTTATCACATCAATATAAAGTGAGAGAAATCCACATCAACAACAAGTGAATGAAATCAGTCCCCGAGGTGTAGGATAGTCAGTGACAGAGTGTGCTATTAAGGCACTCTGTGATGTTAAAGTCATCGGTTCGAAACCTGCGGGGACAAAAAATCTAGCCATGTTAAGGGTGGTGTGGCTTAGGATGGGTGCGATCCCCAGGTGATTTTGACGACTTAGATGCCCCCGAGTCACAGTTTCTTAGCCACAAGTTAGTCCCACAGGTCACGAACAAACTAACAAACAAACAAAAAAACAAGTGAATGAAATCCACATCAACGACAAGAGAGCGATATCATTGACCTTGTTAAAAACAAGAAATCAATATAAAAAATAAAGATTCACCACAAGGGGAAGCGATAGTTTTGAGATAATATTCAACAAGTTGTTATTGTTACCCCCTCACATCTAGGGGTAACTATAGGAGAATTTTTTCTCCATGATACACATCCTAGACAATAGATTCAATGATGTCATTCTAGACTCTCCATATAGAATTGCCTATAGATGCCTCCCATTTCATGCTCAACTCATCTCTCTCATATGACATGGTGCATTTACATACTTAGGTACATGTTCTAACACTTCAAATCGAGTGATAATGTTAATACTTGAGGCATGGAAATGGTGATCATGGATTGATTTGGATAATGAATCGTGATGATTTGGAGTTATGCATTTTTCATGTCTCAGCTTGGTGGCCATTATCATTTTCTAGTCAAGTGTTGTCACTCTTGGCAAAGTTGTACTACTGGGAGGCTTTAATGGGGGTAATGCATCCATATCCCTTACCATGAATAACATATTCCATCTATATTTTATTCGTTGTCCTTCCTTTTGGGTTGGGTGTTACATGTATCCAAAAAAGTTTTGTGCTTCATAATCCCATGAGAAGAAGGGGCTTGAAATACCGAGGTTGATGCAACTTACAAAAAATATAGAAAGAGAAAAAGCCCTAATTCAAAATGTGGGGCAAAGAAACAAACAAGAAAAGTAAAGTATTAAATGTTAGATACCTAATCCTTAGGGATTGAGGTACATTGTAAATATATTTGTAAATATTAATCTAGGAGAAATATGAAGAGTCATAGGTGAATGTCAAGAGTCATCGAAGGTATTTGAAGATGAAACCAAGAGTCATCTCCTCAATGTATTTATGTATGGCTCACATTAATGAAATACACACGTCTATGGAGTTACTTATTCCCACTACCCATATGTGGTATCATAAAGAGGTTATTTTAACTCCATGATAAAAAAAAAACTAGACAACGTGGATCACAAGGGTGTGAATTTTGAGAATCCTAGAGATTCTTGTGTATGTTTATTCTTTGTGGGCATTTTTTGCAGCTTCTTCTTCATGGACATATTTTTTACAGCAACATGAAAGTGGTCTGAAAACCCTAACTTTATCTGACCATGCCTATTTTTCTTCACATTCTTATTCATACATGCCCTTAAAACCTAATTTAATCTCATCGTTGCATATTTCTCTATCTGCATACGTATTAACCATTGACAAATTATTCCCTACACATCCACTCCTTTTGAATACAAATCGACTATTGTTCCTTCTAAATATTTATACATATATGTTGTAAATCACTTCCTCCTTGACAATGGTATATGAATCTTGCCAATTGAAATTAAGATATTGACAAGACGAACAATTCTAGTTGCCCAGATTGCGGTTCATCTTCTCAAACGATAACATTGAACAAAAAGTTAGTTGATTGATGCACATATAGATTTAGGTTCTAACTGTGGAAATCACTAAACACGAGCCTTCTACCATTGATGTGGTAGCAACAAAGGAGATCTTGGATTCCACGAAAACTGCTTTGGCAACCTCATTTTCCTTTGAAATGAAAAAAATGACAAGATTGGATACACACCATTGTGTGAGATCGAGAATAGGGTTGCAACTAACATCAGAAACAATGACACCAGCAATTCCATGGCCATAGGAAAGATCCATTTGCTTTCCATGTTGTCCAACCTGAAATGCAGTTGCACCAAGTTATTTATTCTCTTCAACATTGGATTCATTGAAAGAATAGAAAAAAAAAAATGAAACCTTGAAAAAAAGAGTTGCATTACGAAGAGAAACTGACAGAAAAATGCATTTTCTCATCTCCATTGTTGGCGTTGTGCTAACTAGCAAAGAAAATTACTCAGAATGGTCAAGAAATATCAAGCACACTCCGATTTTTAACAATTTATGGGATGGCATTTGTGAAGAAGAGGATGACAGTGGACCTACCAAACCTATAACAGATAAGGAGCATGTCATATGGAAGAAAATAGACAAGAAAGCATATGCATTGTTTGTTATGATGCTAAGTGAAGAAGTGAGCCACCATATTATTTCTATAAAAGACTCATATGGTGATTTAAATAAATTGAAGGATTTGCATGTCTCGCACTCAGAATTAGAACTCATACACTTACTGGTGAAGCTCTTCAATCTAGAGTTGAAGGATGATGATCCTATGGCTTCATCTTATGAGATCAAATCCATCATCAACGAAATTGATGCTACTGGAGTGAAGATAAAAATTCCTCTCATAGGCTTCATTAAGGCCCTCTACCCTACATATTTTCACTACCTTGAATCCCTGCAAGATAGTGGCCAAATGAAGCTCATCACATCTGACTCTTTGGAGGAGAAAGTTGTAGAACATGAGAAATATTTTGGAGAGAAGATATCTCAACCCACTGGAGAGACCTTGTGCCTTGATTAGAAAGGGAAGAATCAATCACATGATTCTTCTAGAGGAAAAGGCAGTAAAAGAGAATGTGTAAGAAATTATTTCAGAGGCAGGGGGGTAAGGCACAATCAAGGCGAGAGATATGATATTCATCATGTTTGTTGTGAAAAGAATGTACATGAGGAAAATACATATAGCATCCCTTGGGATAATATCAAAGACAAGTAATATCAGAAATAAGACAAAGATAAAGTATCAGATCAAGGGAAAGGTAAAGCATATGAATATGCTCATTATATTGTTGCAGAGATGCATGGCTTCTTGACATAGGTGAAACATGCCACATGACCTTTTGGAGAGACTTCTTTGAATATTTCAATGACAATGTAGATGATATAGTCTATTTTGCAGATAAATCAAGTCTGAAACCTTCATGAATTAGCATCGTCAGGCTTAAATTGCTTGGATTCCTAGATTTTCTTCTACATGATGTGATTTATCTTCCTAAACTACGAAGGAACTTGTTATGTGCACATTCGACAACAAGGCCACTCTATTCATATCTTCAAAAACACAGTTGAAATAAGGAAGGCTTCTGACAACATGGTCATTATGAGACGAGTGGCGAATGAAATATTGTTGCAATTGAAAGGGACATATGTTCATGCACATAATTTTGCATACCTTTCTCACCACGATGAATGTACATTTACATATAGTCTCTTATGGAATGCTAGATTTGGACACATTAATTATGACAACCTTCATTTGTTGAAAAATAATGGTGTTTTTGGTTTGCCTACTATCCTAGGAAATTGTAGCAATGTGATGCTTGTATCCTTGGAAAACATAGAAAACAACCTTTCCATGATTCCACTTCCAGAGCATGTAGAAAACATGGATTGACACATTCTGATTTGTGTGGTCCCATGCCTATTCCGTCTTCTAATGGCAATAAATATATCATGTCTTTTATTGATGATTACACTAGGATGTGTTGGGTTTACTTATTGAAAAATAAATCACATGTGTTTCGAACTTTTAAAAAATTTCATGTATGGATCCAAAATGAAGCATGATCACATGTTGGCACTCTTCGTACTAATGATGTAGGAGAATATAAATCTAATGATTTCAAAAACTATATTCACCAACATGGGATTCAACATCAAACCAAAATTCCATACAATCCTCAATAGAATGGTGTAGCTGAAAGAACGAACATGACTCTTAAATATGGTTTGTTCCATGATGTTTTTAAAAAATGTAAAATTGATGTTTTGGGTTGATGCAGTTCTATGTGAAAAATAGGAGTCCATCTCATGCTCTTGGGAACAAGACTCCTTATGAAATGTGGTATGCCCACATTCCTTCAATGAGGCATCTCAAGATCTTTGGTTCCACTTGCTATGCCTTAATTCCTAAGAAGAAAAGAAACAAATTTGATACAAGGAGTCAAAAGTGCATATTCTTGGGGTACTCAAATACCACCAAGGCATATCTTCTTTGCGATGAGGTAAACAAGAAGTTCATTCTTTCCAAAGATGTGATTTTTCTTGAATCCACTAAGAATGAAAAAACTCTTGAGAGACAAATTGATCATCTGGATAGATTTACCCATGTAAAGACATATTACGAGTTTGATGATGAGATTCCACATATTGAAGTGTGGATCCCTATATTGGATCAATATATGGAATCTTCTTTTGAAGCACCATCTCCCCCTCATGAAGAAGTTCCAACCAATTCATTAGAACATGAAGTCCATTTGGATGATGTGATTGAGAGGATTGAAAGGTTGAACCTTGATGGAAATGCAACTCCATCTCAATCAGTGGAGCAACCTGGACCATCTCATAAAGGTATGCCAAAGTGGGTCATAAAGACACTTGAAAGTGTTTGTCTTGATGAGGTTGGAAAGACAAGAACCAAAATTTCTACAAGACAAGATGGAGGTGATGTAGATAATTCAGATTCATGTGATGTAGATTATATGGATGTTTCATATGATTTTGAATTGAATTTATCTACTAACTTTGAACCAAAATCATTTGAAGAAATTTTTTCTCATGATGTGTGGAAAGAAGACATCCAAAAGGAGTATGATGCTCTCATCAAGAATGGGACATGGAAGTTGGTGTACCCTCCATTTGGAACCAAACCAATTGGCTGCAAGTGGGTCTTCAAGAACAAGTACAAATTAGATGGATCACTTGACAAGCACAAAGTGAAGCTCATGGAAAAAGGATTTGCATAGGAAAAAAGGCATTGATTACGAGGACACTTTCCCCCCCACAAAAAAATGGGAAACCATTCATACTCTATTTCCCTTGGCAACACATAATGGATGGAAATTTCATCAAATGGATGTCAAGGTTACTTTCTTGAATGGAGACTTAAAAGAGAATGTCTTCATGTCTCAGTTAGAAGGTTTTGTTATGAAGGTACAAGAACATAAAGTATGTAAACTCATCAAATCCTTATATGGCTTGAAACATGTACCATGAACCTAGTATGAAAATAAAACTAAGCATATTTTGAATTTTAATTTCAAGCACTTTAATCTTGATGATGAAACTCCATTTGTCAATAAAGTTGGAAAAATTGTTGTATATCTTGTAGTGTATGTAGATGATATCTTGATAATGGGGAATAATGAAATTGATATTGCATCCATACATAAAGAATTGAAGAAAGGATTTGAGATGATAAATTTGTGACATCTTCACTACTGCTTGGGCATTGAAGTGACTCAAAATACAAAGTACATATTCATCTCAGAAAATAAGTACATTAGAGAATTGTCGAACAAGTTTGGCATGGTTAATTGTAACCCTCTCTCTACTCCAATGGAACAGAATTTGAAGCTCACATCAAAAGAAGGGAATAAATTTGAGGATGCAACCAAGTACAAACAACTTGTCAAAAGTCTCATATATCTTACCACCACTAAACTAGATATTCCATTCGTTGTTGGGATTCTTTCCAAGTTTATGCTAAAACCTTATGAAGGACATTAGTTTGTTGCAAAAAGAGTTATAAAATAATTGAAGATAACTCAAGACTTTGGACTCAAGTATTCTAAGGTGGATGACTTCAACCTGATTAGATATTCTAATTTAGACTTTGATGCGGATAAAGAAAATGGAGTGTCAACTTCAGGTTATCTCATGAGTCTTTGATCGACAACTGTCTCTTGGAGATCACACAAGCAGACAGTTCCAACAAAGTCCACAACAAAGGAAGAATATGTGATAGTTGCGAAAGCAAGAAAGGAGATTGTGTGGCTTAGGAAAATACTTGAATATTTGTAGGAGAAACAAGTGAACTCCACTCCTCTTCTGGTTGACAATACTGTTGTAATTGAGTTGGCCAAGAATCCTAGATTCCATGATCAAACCATTCACATAAACACTGTTAGGAAATGAGGAACACTTCCACACTAAAACTAGTAGAAGAGAGGAATAAAGATTTAATCAAGAAAACAAATGACAAATCAAACACACAATACAAAGATTTTACCTTGGAAACCCAAACGAGAAAACCAACATTCCTTGAGCATTTTGCTCTCTTGTTTTCTTATTCCTTCAGAATAAATGTTACATGCCTAACCTTGGTCCACACCTAAGACACAATCGACATCATACCTTCTTTCTTTACACAAGAACAACCCTGTAGCCAATTCGGCTTACATCTACATGACCAACAACCTCTAAAATGGTTTCTCTTAAAATATTAGCTTTTACAACGTTACAACATGCCTTATTTATATGATTTACAGTAGGAAAAACCCCAAAGAAAGGTGCCCAAAAACAGTTATAGATCCTTGCATATCATTGGCTACAAATCCTATGAATCTCGGGGTTTTATTACAGTGGACTCTAAGTCGGTTTACTAGTCGATTACTAGTCGACCTCCATTCGGTTTCCATGTGCCCTCCTATCGACCTCTTGTTAATGATGCACTTAATCATATAAGGACGCCCTTGTGAATTATTATAAAAAAAACACATTGGTGCTTTAAATTGCAACTTGAAGCACCAAAGACTAACCTCTGTTATTTCCTCCACAAAATTTAAATGCAAACCTTTGCTTTTGCATTTTACAAAATAAAATGTTTGTTGGTGCATCAATACTTACTCAATGCACCAGTGCAGTACGAATTGTATAGTGCACTAATTGAAGCAAGTTAGAGATATAGTGAGCGCTTATTATCAATGCATTGAAATTTATTACAAAAAAATGAGTCAGTGTGTTATATGTACAAACTGCACCAGTGTGCTACTCACTGTACAACGCACCGAAAAAGTAAGTTACGCAGAAAAATTGCGCACCCGTTTATCATCAATGCGTTGAAATATTCAACAAAAAAATGAGCAAGAATTTGAGTTTTTGTGTTTATAAATGAAAACCCTATTCATTATTTCATTTTTTTTCCAAAATTTAGAGGGGAGATTTGTGCAAGAGAGATTTACCAGCAAACACTTTGTAATGGGTGGATTTTTTTTGAAGAGTCAAATTCGAAAGGGATTATCGTAGGCCACATACAAATATGTAGAGGAGAATTTTCAGGTATATTATTTCATTATACTAATCATCTCAATCTTTTCCCTATTTGATTGAAGCAATTTTCAGTGCATTCCCAAACAAAACAAAAAAAGGGTTTCATAGTTACCTTCAGTATTGGAAGCCCTAATCTCCTCATTGTTTTTCTTGCTTTCCCTTTCTATATTTCACAAGGAGATTTTTTTTAAACAATTTTTTATAGGGCTTGTTAATTTATATATGGGTCGTTTCCTATCTGTTGCAATGGAACCATTCATTGCATTGGATCAAAAATTGTCCTGACGTTGTCGGTTTTTTTTTTAAACGCCTTCACTGTTAGTGGTGTGCCCAATACATAGGAAGAGCACTGATGCATATTTTCATGTCAACAACACTGCTTAGCTTAAATTAGAAATAATATTTAAAAAAAATCTTTTCGTGGTTGACGATGCGCATTGTGTATATATATATATATAAGCATTGGGGCACATTTTCTTTTGAAGAGCATCGTTGAGTTTAAAATGGAAATAATATTGTTTTTTTATGGAAACCGCCATGCATTAAATTTGTTCACAGGTCGACGGTGTGTAATAAACAATACTTAGGAAGTGGTGCTTTTATTAATTCATAAAGCACTGACAAAATACAACAATTTGTAAAACATTTTTTATTTCACAACAATACTATTATCATATATCGATGCATATAAATATGGTTGTCTCACCAATGCGTATATATATGGTTGATGCACCAGTGCGTACAAAGTTACTATATGCATCATTATCTTATTTTGCAAAAAAATTACATAATTTTTATATTTGATAATTCCTAGTTTTTTTTTTCTAGGGAGATTAGGAAAATTCCAAGGGACAAAAGAAGGGAAAACAAATACATTCTGATAGGGATGTCTAAAAGAGTGTAGAGGGAGATGGTAAAAGAAATGAACATAATTGCATCGCAGGAGGAGCCATCCCGATTACAATGTGTGTTATGAACATAATATATGATAACAAGGGTTGCATGGCAACGCAGTCCCTGTCGAGTTAGTTGGGAAATACACGTTGAACAATGAAACTTAATATAACTAAATGCACAAGTAATGGATATTTTTTGTCAAAAGATAATAATTGAGGGTTGTTTGTTATTCAAAATGTATAATGAACCATAAGTTGAATGGAACTATAATATTCATAAATATAATATAAATATAATAAATATATATATATATATATATATTTTAAATAAAAAAGTAGAACCTTTGTATTAAGTTGTCATAGTAAGCATACATCTATCAAACATGTGCCAGCTGTCCTGCCAACAGAGGAAACCAAGACAGCTGGCCTGTC
>SNQJ01S0079940.1:35207-46048 GCA_010110895.2 Picea sitchensis
AAAATTCTCTCTTTTTCAAGGCGTTGAGTACTTATTCTGAGGTTTTTCTATGCTATATTGATATTTGGTTCTTAACAAAGCAAAGAGACTTTGCGCCACATCACCTCCAAATGATCCCACTGGGATACCAAGATATCCAAGTAAACAAATATGTCAAATTGAAAAGGACTACATTGTTCCTTCTGACATGAGTCCACAATCAATGGAATAGAGATATCTCCAACCACCACCTTAGTGCTTTCTGATGTTGTCCCCATGAAGCACATCGGTCTCCCCTAGCATGTTGTTAGCAGGAGAATGCGAATAAGGCTAACTTGTTTTGGCTTTGAGAACGCCTGAAACCTTTACCACCTCCTTCGCATTAGGAGTCTTATCAGAGACCAAAGCCTCTGAAACTTTAGCTCCTCAAAAATTCTTGCTAAACGACCTACCACAATTATCTAAGAGATGTCCCACATGATGGCACCACACACATTTGAATGGAAAGTTCACATAGTCTAATGTTTGAATGTAAGTCCTCCCACCTAACTTAATACTAATATCTAAATCAACCAATATACGGGACATTGATCTCTCATTACTCAACTTGTAACTTTCACCCATCGAGATGAATACCCTAAGGGAATCCTTTATAACTTTAAGACCTGCATCAGAACAAAATTACAGTGGAAGGTTCATAAGTTTTACCCAAGTCGACATGATAGATTCAGTTTCTTCCCTCACAACAAATAATAGATTCCAAGATTCAAGTGTAAGTGGAATCCACTCCAAATACTACCGGTTTCACAAAATCTTTCGTGCATCCTCCCTAGATCTAAATATTAACCATAACTAGCCATGAGTGAGGAAATGGGTAATAGGAGCATACCCTAGAACCAAATTCCATTCGTCTTGCATCCAAGAATTCATATTTTCCCTTGAGATTCTTCACCCAATGAATTTCCCCACAATGGTATGACCATCCAAATATGCAATCTCACAAACTTGTAAATCCTCCCCAATCACTAAAGAAACTCCTCCACCTTTAGATTTAATTACCTTCCTCTTATTTTGGCTTGAATATGCCTCTTCCTTATGGATTTCTCACCCTTCCAACTCCTCAAGCCCCAAACTACCACCAATGAACCCTAAACCTTCCAACTGTTATATGGAAACAACCTTTGATGCGGGAATACCAACATGAATTTGGCCCGAATAAGTAAGTAGATGAGAATTTTTGTCTCCTTTCTATCCATGAGTTAAGTCAAGAGCCTCCATATCACAAGAATAAAATGGGATCACGATGGATGACTGACTACAACCCACCACTTGTCACTTAGAGATAAGGAAAAGATCTGAGGAGATAGGAACAAAGACCCCATCTTAAATCATGCAAACCAGAGAGACATGAGTCAAACTTACAATCTCAGGATATGTCACAAGTACATCTGGCACACTTTCATATGCATCATGGCCAACAAAAATCATGTCTTCAGACACAGAGTCCTCTGAATAGTCAACAAGATGCAACACGCCTTTTATGTCATTCTTCCTGCACCCTTCCTCCATTGGCCGTATCACTTGCTCTGACTAATATGGCATCAAAAAATATTATCTCTAGTTACTTTAACCCAAGAATCTTAAACCTGAAACCATCTCCTTCCATCCAAAACCTCGTATGCAGAAACCCTATCCCCTCCATAATTACAATCAATCTAATTATTAAAAGAAGTATAGAATATTGATTAGTTGGCATAGATAGGGGTACTCCCTTATATGAGGTCCAAATTAGACTTCACACCATTTGGAGTAGGAGTCACATCTGGATTATGGGGGGACTTCCATTGCTGGTATGAGGGTTGAATGAATGGTTCATGAAATGAGGGAATGTATGCAGATGTAAACTATACTAAATGAATAAAATAAAACTACTCTATCATATCCTAGCTAGGAGCAACAGATCTAATGAATGAAAAGATAAAAATGCCTCCAATCCCTGCATACAATCCTTTATTCAGATAGTTATTAAAAGGACAAGGATTCTTAACACATACATAAAAAAATATATGCAAAGAAAATCCTATTGCATTAACTCATTTATGCCCACCCATTCATCATATCAAAACATTAATAAAAGAGAAGAGAAAATATTGTAAAAGGACATACATTAATGCAAGAAAATTATATTCATGAAAATGTAATCTTACATCATTTCACATTAACTAGACATTCACTAGAAATAATTCACATCCAATAGCTATCAAGAAAAATGCTTTTCTCTCTGTCAAAATGGCCCTGAGGGCTTCTCACTACTACTTAAAAAAAAACAGTTCTCCCAAAAATTACAAAGTTGAATATCCCTTTCAAAATGGGTACTCTATGTTTTATATAGCTTAGTTTGATAACTACTTCTTGGGACTTCTTGAATTCCCAAGTAACAGTTACAAAACTCTTCATCTTCCCTATTTTTGTTTCTTTCTATTTTTCAAAAAAAAATTACAATATGCAATTATCAAATTCAAATTTATCCTAAGAATCTCCTTAATCTTTATCTCTAATATAGGCAGCCCATGCTTCATGATATCCTGAAATGGAAATTATCCTGCAATACTGCAGAGACACTAAGCAAACTTCATGGGCTGTTGAGTTTTGGGAGAGGTTCTTCATGTCTCTCCTTGAGTTGTCTATGAAATATTGAATCATATTTTGAGCTCTCGTTGGATTTATGAGATGATCTTCCATCAAGGCATTGGTTACTCTGAGTGGGGTTCTGATATCCATTTCTCTAGCTTGCATGTTCACCTCTAAGTTTGTGTGAACCTATTCATCTGATTTTGGTTGGCCTAGATCTCCAATTCGAGGTAGATGACATTTTATGATCAGGATAATGGTTTCCTTGTGTATTTTAGCACATATCCCAAGTGCATTTTTTAGATCCTTCTCTAAATTTTCCCATGCTTGCTAACATTCATCAAGGGCAACTTAATTTAGCTCACCTTTCCAATTGGTCATCTGTGGTAAAAATTTCAGGGCATTGTGATTGTGATCTTATTCCCATTGCTTCATCTCATCTATACCTACTCTCATTCCAATTAATTCCATGTTCTTGGTCTGAGATTTGTCCAGTTGTGCCATGATATGGAAATATTTCTTCTGGAAACTTTGTATTCCATCATAGAGTTCTTTAGCTAGACCATAGATCTGTTTTCTCACTGCTTCAACACTTATTCTGAATTCTTGGATATTGGTCTTTCCATCTTTGAAAAATTCACCTCTTCCTCCAAGGTCCTTATTTTCTCCTTGTACTCCTTGATTTCTTGCATCATGGTCTTTAAGTTTGTTTCTTATGCCTATGTAAAAGATACTCCAACTGAATTGATCACTAGGGGATCATCTGTAATATTATCCACTATAACTTTCTCCATTGTAACCAAAAGTGGGGCCACTCCAGCAACATAGTAACCCTCTGAGTTTTTGTTGTATGATTTTTCCTGACTCTTTGTCGAATCTAAAAGAGTTCAAGTTGGATACCTTTCAAGATTTTGGCAGTTTGTATGCCCCCAGCCCCAACTCCTCCAATGGGAAATGTCCTCCAACTAGGGAGATATCCAAGGATGATCCTGAGATATCAATATCCATAGGATATTATATTTTTTCCTCCTCTTGTTTTCTCTTTATCTCTACTTCCTCTCTTCTCTTTTATGTTTCTTATTCAGTTGCAACTTTTGATTCTTTCTTTCTCTGTTCTTCTATTGTTGCAGCTATTGTTGTTGTTGCTTTGTCTTCTTTCCTCTTCTGCTCAAATTATTTTTTCTCCTTCCTCTTTTTCTCAGTTCTTGTTGTTGTTGATTCTTCTTCTTCCTTATTTCATTCGGTCTCAGCCTTCTCTTTATTTTTTACCTCTAACCTCTTCTTTCTTTCCTCCTCTATAGCTCTAGCTCTTCATTCATCTTGTATTCTACCTCCATGTTGGGAGTTGCAACTTCTTCTAAAAATTACTTCATCATATGTTTTTTCTCTTCGATTGATCTCTTCTTCCTCCCAGGTTTCAGATTCATAACTCCACCTATACTTGTAGTTTTGGTAGTGTGTGTTGATGTTTTTTTAAGGGTCATGCCTATGGAGCCTTTCCTCGCCAAAGTTGTAACATCTCGCTCTTACGAGCACATGTTATCGACTTATTCTTTGAGGACACTTGCATGCAAGTTATCTGGTTATAGTACATGGTTATATGTTTCACTTATGGATGTTTATGATGATGTTGATGGTTGTGATTTAATGTTAATTTATATATATGTATTGACAGATGCTATTGACGAGTTTCCCCTGAGTGTGCAGGACACTTGACAGATTGTGGATGTCGATGGCATCAATGGACCTCCTTGGACTCCAGATTGAGTCAGGGAGTGGATTGTATTGATTTGAGTATTTCATTTATGCATATGTGACATATGATCGATTATAGTATGAATTTGTATATGGATCGTTGACAATGTTTCGTTGATGGATGCAAGCTGACGATTTCTTGCTAATTTGACTCACATAAGGAGTAAATGGGCCATGCACATAGACCAGATATTGAGGGAGAGGTGTGGCATTGTCCCTGTCAAAACCTACTAGCACTACCACCATGGCTCGAATTGTAGGTTAATGATTACCTAGTTCGAGAGGTCCACGACGTCGTGAGGGCAGAGTGAGATAGTCGCTCACGAATATTTCTAAGGGGTGCTCAATAAGGAAGGGTCCTTATTCCTTAGAAGCCCTTAGTCTCTCATGAGGTCGCTCGAATGGAGTGTTGACTCCAGGGGTTGGACGACTACCAAAACCAATCAAAAGGCGAGTGGCACCCTTGGAGCACGGGAGTGCATCTTGAAGGACACGTCGCGTGATTTAAAAAGAAACTTGAGTCAACAAATCTAGATGCCTAGAAAACGATAAATTAACTTGACATTGTCAGATTTAAAATAATTAATTAATGAGTAAATTATTAATTATAAATCCCTATAAGAGTCTAAGCCTTTTCAAATAAAATTTAATTAATACTAAGTCTAAGTTTTGTAAAGAGGTTAAACTAGAATTAATAACTAAATCAAAAGGGGAATGAGGTAAATAAATACAAGAATTAAGTAAAATGAAGTAATTCTAATGATTTGATTTAAGGCACATATGTGTAATAAAATATTAAAAGGGAGTTTTTAAAATAAGAAAGAAACAAAGAGGAGAGAATGTGTGCGCATAGAAAGGAATCTAGAGTCTAGTTAACACCAGTCTAACTAAAGAAGAATCCTATTTTAACCCAACTCTGATTTAGTAAGGCGGCAGTCATTAATTGGAAACAAGGGGAATAAAGAGACAACTAGGAGTGATTTAAGGAGCGCTTTTAGGAAGGGCGAGGGAGATTGAATTTAATTAAAACAAAATGTGGAATTACTTGTGCAACTTAGAGAAAGAATTAAAAGTGTAAGGGGGGTAATTCTAATTTATCTAAATAATAAAAAAGTGAATTAATTGTGCAAGTGGAGAGATGTCATTAAGGAAACTCCTCTACAACAAATGGAAAAGATGGGAAAGGAGGACACATGGGAAAGGAAATTCAGAGCCTTACCCGAATGAAACTTTGTAATCAAATTTAAAGAAGAATACGTGTCCATGTCGTTTTTATGTTTTAATTACGTCAAGGTCACTCTGTCCCTTCAGTTAACCTGGTATCAGATTAGAGTCTTGAAGAACGAACTTAATTGTTGTTGAGTTGTTTGTTCGGCCTGGTGCACCCCAACAACACAACACAAATGTTGGTGAATTACAAATTGAATTCCTCTATCGTGGGTGAATATCAGTGGTATTTATGATTTTGTAAATCGCTAGGGTTCGTATTTTAGTGCGTTATGTTTCCTTTCTATTCTCTGCGGATTCCCTTGTGTATTTGATCCTTTGGGACCCTTTTAAGCATAAGAAGAGTTGTTGGGGCTCTGAACTTACCTCGGGTACAATTTTCGGCTTGATTGTCGAGGCGCCCACACCCCAGCGAGTTCAATTCACCCCTCTGTGCAATCACACACTTACAGGCTTTTGAAATCCCTCCTTACGTTAGTGTGTCCTTCCCCATTGCTCATCATTTGACAGAGATCATCTTCCTGCGATTGATGAGGCTTCATATGTAGCGTTTCCTTCCAAAGATTCTTCGAGAGAGAGAGAATTAATCGTGCTCCCTCTCTCTTGGCGATTTTTCTTCCTTTAGAGTTTTTCCAAGCACCTGGAATGCGTCCACTATCTAGTAGCAAATTGTCTCCTGCTTTGTCTTGATTCTTCCAGCGTCGAGAGAAATTCTTCATGTAGCGAAGCTTACTCAAAGTACATTCTCAGCGATTCATTTGAACTCTCTCATTAGGGAGAATTTTCCTCCTGCGCTTAGAGGAACACTTCTTGTAGCATTTTTCCTAGTGTAGTTTTTGTAGTGAATTTCCATGCCCTTGCAATTCATTTCAACAACTGTCAACGAATTTCCTAGGCTCTAGCAAATCGTTAGCATCTGCCAACGAATGACTTGGGTTCCTTGCAACCTTGATTGACTTCTCTTACAGTCACGATTTTCCTTTACAAGTTTCCAGTGATTACCCTGGGCTCTCTGCAATCGTTCAGAGGATGCCAATGATCCCTCCTTTCCCAGACTGCATACCCTTGCGATATGGAAATCCCTTCCAGAGAATGTCTCCTTGTTATTTTTCACACCGACGTACACTGTGCGTCGATCAAGATTGCCTTAAATCTTAGCGTATCAACGAGATCACTTATCCACCCTAACTGTAGATTGAAATAAATTTTCCTCTATTCCCTTACTTAAAGTTATGACAGCTAGCATTTAATTCCTTAATTGAAATTAAATATGGATTAGCCTTCTTAGTCCCATAATGGTTTGGTGATTGGTTGAATTCCCAATGTTTTAATTTTTTATTGATTTGAATTTCCCTTAAGTTCTTTTAAATGGGCATATTTTAGGAGTAATGATGTGTAGCCCACCTATTTCAATAAGACGAACTCCTTTTAATAATATATTATTTTTTAGGTATGGGAACTCCTGAGTTTAGACATCCTAGTTTGGTTGTCTAGTTCCTTACTTATATTGACTCTTAACTGTTGGAGAATTTACTCTTGTGAGTGGACTCATGTAACTCTTTTAGAACAAGCAAGGGAAACTTTAGGGGCATGTATATATTACACCACATTTTATTACACCATGATGCAATGTTTATTGACATCCTATCTAGTGTGAATTGTAATAACTCCTCCCAATGTGTACATGGCTTAAGACGATCACCTTGACTTATCATCACATATATTAAAATTGGGACATCGTGATCTTGTATGGAATAAAGTAAATGTTTTTATTTTAATGACGTTAACAGATGATATTAATAGTTCAATAATAATGTATTTATTAGATGAACATGGTTAGAATTAGATCTCTTCTGACACTAAGTTTATATTGCTCTTACAGTTCTTGCTAATCTTTATGTAATTTCATCTTACCCACTCACTTCCATTATAGCTCAAAGATCTCTAAGTATGATAAAATATCATGTTGCCTCTTGATCAAGTGATGATTAAGTGAGAAGGATGATCTAGTTATTGTGGTTTATGTTGGATTGTTTCATGTTGGCAATTGCGTCAGTTGAAGTGATGTATGATTGTTTATAAGATTAGATTTATTTTGCATCATGAAACAAAATTGATGATTACTCTTGCGCCATGAAAATAAAGTTGATGATTGTTCTTGCGCCATGAAATTAAAGTTGATGTATGATTGATTAAATAATAGATTTTCTTACGCCATTAAAATGAGGTTGATGTAAGATTGATTGAGTAATTAGATTATCTTGCGCCATGAATAATGTTGATGTATGACTGATAAATATAGACTAGAGTATGAGTTGTGATTGATTAAGGGAACTAGACACCTCCTTGTTCCTCAGAACAGTCGCCATCCCTGAGACCTTAAGTGGTCAAAATCAATCAGATGAATCCCAAGCTTGAGCATTGCTTATGTGTCCTAGAGGTCCTAACCATGCAAGATACTTTGGGCGGGTAGTTATTTAATATTCAATGACATAGTTGATCATTATTTATATTTTGCTTCAGTTGATTTTGATGTGTTGAACTGTGTCGCTATTTATGTTTATGTGTTGATCACGTGTCGCTATTATTATTATGTTAATGTGTTTGATTTGTGTCGTTACTGATTACAATGATGTGTTGCTTTTAATGCTATCAAATTATGTTGTGACGATTTAAAGCCCATTGCGAAAAAAAAATATTTCCCTTTTGTACACAGCTATTCGTTGTCGTAATGGAGGGACGTTACAAAAGTGAAAAGAGGATAAGGTCTCAACTCATGTCTGGGCCTCCTTAACATTCTTGAAAGAGTAGGTACCAACCCATACTGACAACAGTGGTTGGATCATTTTCTTGTCCCTGTTCAAAGCTACACCTACTCCATGTATCACAATTTGGTAGGTTATCTCTTGAAAAAACATCTTGTTGGGAACAAATTTAGGAGGCATATGAGGGGCTTTGGTGGCCCCGTAGACTTTAATATGTGTGCCATATTCAAGTAGATACCCTCTTCCTACTCTCCCTATGATGGCTTAGGATTTGCTTGACATGCAGAGTGTAGGTGCACATAATAGTAGTTGGAATAAGGGAATTAGGAAATGGTCACAAATTCACTAATACCACGAGGGCGCCATGTTTTTGACCAATATCTTATCATGTTCATTAATAAATGGGGTTTTTAAATTATAAAAAAAAATCAATATATTGTAGGTATTGGGGGGGATGTGGGGTATCCATGGGTTTATAGGTATTGGGGGGTATAAAAAGGGGTATCTAGTGAAAATAGTGGTTTACTTTATGGTATAGATGTGTTGGGAGGAGGGTTCAACAAAAAGAATTTGGGAGATATTTACCAATATTTAGTGAAATTAGGGGTATTGTTTAATATCCCACAAACGAAGGTGTTATGTCACAGTTTCATAGAGTAAATACCTCATGACTGATACTTAGAACAATATTTATGGTCCCAGAGAATTTTGCAGTAAACATGGATGAGAGAGTCACTTAGATTCCAGGACCAACCCATCTCCAGGTATGCATGAACCACTACAAGGAAAACACCTTTTAGTGGAGGTTTTTAGTGTTACAAGATTTGAAAAAAAATTCAAAAAAAAACTCCGCTATTTGAAGCAAAGGTTTTAATAGATGTTCCATATAACTAAATTTTTTTGGGTGGACGAAGGTTATAACAGAGCTTTTTTTCAGGTGCTTTTATTATTAAAATGCATTAGTGCACTCTTAACCAACCTACCCTAGTGTGTTCATATAAGACAAACGAACCGGTGAGCTTATTAATTATTATGTGCCAATTTTGCCTTTTTTGTTGTATATAGAGCATCGATGCTCTTATAATTTCTCAAGCACCGGTGCTTTTTAGTTTTTGTACGCCCCAATGTGTTTAAATTGGAGTGTGCATCAGTGCGTTTAAGTTATCCTATGCCCCAGTGCATTTAAGTTATCTTATGATCTGGTGTCTTTAAGATAGAGTGTGCCCCGAAGCTTGTATAATTAGTATGTACCGATGTATGTATTACCATGTGCACCGAAGAGTAGTGAAATTTCAAATATTCTAGGTGAAATGTCAATGCCATTATTTTTACTAAGCACCAGTGTGTATATTATACCTAAAGCACTAGTGCATACATTATATTTAGAGACCCGGTGCATATACTAAAATTAAAGCATTGTGTACATTATATTTAGAGCCCTGGTGTGTATACTAAATTTAAAACATCGGTGCATACATTATATTTAGAGCCTCGATGTGTACTTTAAGCATGGGCATTGTAAAATTTTGAAACGATAAATATTATTGTATGTTGTGTCATTTACAAAACATTGTTTTTCCTCAATAGTTCGCACCAATGCATTTGTATAATTAATGGGCACCGCTACGTATGACTCCTAAAAACACATTGTTTTCTATATTATAGCATGTACCATCTAGTGAGTTCATAAAAATATAGTGCACTGATATGTATATATTTTAATTAATTGTTTTTTTTACAAATTTTCAATTAATCATCTCAAAATCAAATATTTTTTATAATAATATTGTTTTATATTTTTGTTATCACATTTTGATATAATGATTCAATTAATGTGTTATCTAATGAATTACACCTATGTTATTTGTAACAATGTACATCATCCACATAATAATTATTCAACAATGAAACATTTTACAACATTTGATAATGCAATAAAATAAGAAACCCATTTTATTATATATGAATAAAAGACCCATTGTCATACAAAAAAGGACAACGTAAAGGTCCACAATAATCAAATTGCAACCAATACGTAATTGTAACACTTATCGGTAACATGTCCTCATGCAATTGGGACAATATGTCGAGTACATTAAACAAAATCCTTGATATACAAATATTCTAAAACATACAAGTTGCAATAACATTCAATTATATTGATTGTCATTCATCATTTGAATTGTTTTCATCACTCTAGTTACATGCATGCCTCATTTCTTCATCATTTGTAGGTGATATTGTACTTTGGTTATTTAACCTAATTTTTTTATTTATCCGCTTATTTTAAATGTTTTGCCTCCTCATCGTCCATCTACAAACATAGAAATAAAGTGTAATATATATATATATATATATATATATATATAGGGTCCCTGAGGTGTAGGACAGTCGGTGACAGAGTGTGTTGTTAAGGCGCTCCGTGATGTTAAAGTCACCGGTTTGAAACCTGCGGGGACAAAAAATCCAACCATGTTAAGGGTT
>SNQJ01S0079940.1:46340-57265 GCA_010110895.2 Picea sitchensis
AGGCTTATTATCTAAAATTCTCTCTTTTTCAAGGCGTTGAGTACTTATTCTGAGGTTTTTCTATGCTATATTGATATTTGGTTCTTAACAAAGCAAAGAGACTTTGCGCCACATCACCTCCAAATGATCCCACTGGGATACCAAGATATCCAAGTAAACAAATATGTCAAATTGAAAAGGACTACATTGTTCCTTCTGACATGAGTCCACAATCAATGGAATAGAGATATCTCCAACCACCACCTTAGTGCTTTCTGATGTTGTCCCCATGAAGCACATCGGTCTCCCCTAGCATGTTGTTAGCAGGAGAATGCGAATAAGGCTAACTTGTTTTGGCTTTGAGAACGCCTGAAACCTTTACCACCTCCTTCGCATTAGGAGTCTTATCAGAGACCAAAGCCTCTGAAACTTTAGCTCCTCAAAAATTCTTGCTAAACGACCTACCACAATTATCTAAGAGATGTCCCACATGATGGCACCACACACATTTGAATGGAAAGTTCACATAGTCTAATGTTTGAATGTAAGTCCTCCCACCTAACTTAATACTAATATCTAAATCAACCAATATACGGGACATTGATCTCTCATTACTCAACTTGTAACTTTCACCCATCGAGATGAATACCCTAAGGGAATCCTTTATAACTTTAAGACCTGCATCAGAACAAAATTACAGTGGAAGGTTCATAAGTTTTACCCAAGTCGACATGATAGATTCAGTTTCTTCCCTCACAACAAATAATAGATTCCAAGATTCAAGTGTAAGTGGAATCCACTCCAAATACTACCGGTTTCACAAAATCTTTCGTGCATCCTCCCTAGATCTAAATATTAACCATAACTAGCCATGAGTGAGGAAATGGGTAATAGGAGCATACCCTAGAACCAAATTCCATTCGTCTTGCATCCAAGAATTCATATTTTCCCTTGAGATTCTTCACCCAATGAATTTCCCCACAATGGTATGACCATCCAAATATGCAATCTCACAAACTTGTAAATCCTCCCCAATCACTAAAGAAACTCCTCCACCTTTAGATTTAATTACCTTCCTCTTATTTTGGCTTGAATATGCCTCTTCCTTATGGATTTCTCACCCTTCCAACTCCTCAAGCCCCAAACTACCACCAATGAACCCTAAACCTTCCAACTGTTATATGGAAACAACCTTTGATGCGGGAATACCAACATGAATTTGGCCCGAATAAGTAAGTAGATGAGAATTTTTGTCTCCTTTCTATCCATGAGTTAAGTCAAGAGCCTCCATATCACAAGAATAAAATGGGATCACGATGGATGACTGACTACAACCCACCACTTGTCACTTAGAGATAAGGAAAAGATCTGAGGAGATAGGAACAAAGACCCCATCTTAAATCATGCAAACCAGAGAGACATGAGTCAAACTTACAATCTCAGGATATGTCACAAGTACATCTGGCACACTTTCATATGCATCATGGCCAACAAAAATCATGTCTTCAGACACAGAGTCCTCTGAATAGTCAACAAGATGCAACACGCCTTTTATGTCATTCTTCCTGCACCCTTCCTCCATTGGCCGTATCACTTGCTCTGACTAATATGGCATCAAAAAATATTATCTCTAGTTACTTTAACCCAAGAATCTTAAACCTGAAACCATCTCCTTCCATCCAAAACCTCGTATGCAGAAACCCTATCCCCTCCATAATTACAATCAATCTAATTATTAAAAGAAGTATAGAATATTGATTAGTTGGCATAGATAGGGGTACTCCCTTATATGAGGTCCAAATTAGACTTCACACCATTTGGAGTAGGAGTCACATCTGGATTATGGGGGGACTTCCATTGCTGGTATGAGGGTTGAATGAATGGTTCATGAAATGAGGGAATGTATGCAGATGTAAACTATACTAAATGAATAAAATAAAACTACTCTATCATATCCTAGCTAGGAGCAACAGATCTAATGAATGAAAAGATAAAAATGCCTCCAATCCCTGCATACAATCCTTTATTCAGATAGTTATTAAAAGGACAAGGATTCTTAACACATACATAAAAAAATATATGCAAAGAAAATCCTATTGCATTAACTCATTTATGCCCACCCATTCATCATATCAAAACATTAATAAAAGAGAAGAGAAAATATTGTAAAAGGACATACATTAATGCAAGAAAATTATATTCATGAAAATGTAATCTTACATCATTTCACATTAACTAGACATTCACTAGAAATAATTCACATCCAATAGCTATCAAGAAAAATGCTTTTCTCTCTGTCAAAATGGCCCTGAGGGCTTCTCACTACTACTTAAAAAAAAACAGTTCTCCCAAAAATTACAAAGTTGAATATCCCTTTCAAAATGGGTACTCTATGTTTTATATAGCTTAGTTTGATAACTACTTCTTGGGACTTCTTGAATTCCCAAGTAACAGTTACAAAACTCTTCATCTTCCCTATTTTTGTTTCTTTCTATTTTTCAAAAAAAAATTACAATATGCAATTATCAAATTCAAATTTATCCTAAGAATCTCCTTAATCTTTATCTCTAATATAGGCAGCCCATGCTTCATGATATCCTGAAATGGAAATTATCCTGCAATACTGCAGAGACACTAAGCAAACTTCATGGGCTGTTGAGTTTTGGGAGAGGTTCTTCATGTCTCTCCTTGAGTTGTCTATGAAATATTGAATCATATTTTGAGCTCTCGTTGGATTTATGAGATGATCTTCCATCAAGGCATTGGTTACTCTGAGTGGGGTTCTGATATCCATTTCTCTAGCTTGCATGTTCACCTCTAAGTTTGTGTGAACCTATTCATCTGATTTTGGTTGGCCTAGATCTCCAATTCGAGGTAGATGACATTTTATGATCAGGATAATGGTTTCCTTGTGTATTTTAGCACATATCCCAAGTGCATTTTTTAGATCCTTCTCTAAATTTTCCCATGCTTGCTAACATTCATCAAGGGCAACTTAATTTAGCTCACCTTTCCAATTGGTCATCTGTGGTAAAAATTTCAGGGCATTGTGATTGTGATCTTATTCCCATTGCTTCATCTCATCTATACCTACTCTCATTCCAATTAATTCCATGTTCTTGGTCTGAGATTTGTCCAGTTGTGCCATGATATGGAAATATTTCTTCTGGAAACTTTGTATTCCATCATAGAGTTCTTTAGCTAGACCATAGATCTGTTTTCTCACTGCTTCAACACTTATTCTGAATTCTTGGATATTGGTCTTTCCATCTTTGAAAAATTCACCTCTTCCTCCAAGGTCCTTATTTTCTCCTTGTACTCCTTGATTTCTTGCATCATGGTCTTTAAGTTTGTTTCTTATGCCTATGTAAAAGATACTCCAACTGAATTGATCACTAGGGGATCATCTGTAATATTATCCACTATAACTTTCTCCATTGTAACCAAAAGTGGGGCCACTCCAGCAACATAGTAACCCTCTGAGTTTTTGTTGTATGATTTTTCCTGACTCTTTGTCGAATCTAAAAGAGTTCAAGTTGGATACCTTTCAAGATTTTGGCAGTTTGTATGCCCCCAGCCCCAACTCCTCCAATGGGAAATGTCCTCCAACTAGGGAGATATCCAAGGATGATCCTGAGATATCAATATCCATAGGATATTATATTTTTTCCTCCTCTTGTTTTCTCTTTATCTCTACTTCCTCTCTTCTCTTTTATGTTTCTTATTCAGTTGCAACTTTTGATTCTTTCTTTCTCTGTTCTTCTATTGTTGCAGCTATTGTTGTTGTTGCTTTGTCTTCTTTCCTCTTCTGCTCAAATTATTTTTTCTCCTTCCTCTTTTTCTCAGTTCTTGTTGTTGTTGATTCTTCTTCTTCCTTATTTCATTCGGTCTCAGCCTTCTCTTTATTTTTTACCTCTAACCTCTTCTTTCTTTCCTCCTCTATAGCTCTAGCTCTTCATTCATCTTGTATTCTACCTCCATGTTGGGAGTTGCAACTTCTTCTAAAAATTACTTCATCATATGTTTTTTCTCTTCGATTGATCTCTTCTTCCTCCCAGGTTTCAGATTCATAACTCCACCTATACTTGTAGTTTTGGTAGTGTGTGTTGATGTTTTTTTAAGGGTCATGCCTATGGAGCCTTTCCTCGCCAAAGTTGTAACATCTCGCTCTTACGAGCACATGTTATCGACTTATTCTTTGAGGACACTTGCATGCAAGTTATCTGGTTATAGTACATGGTTATATGTTTCACTTATGGATGTTTATGATGATGTTGATGGTTGTGATTTAATGTTAATTTATATATATGTATTGACAGATGCTATTGACGAGTTTCCCCTGAGTGTGCAGGACACTTGACAGATTGTGGATGTCGATGGCATCAATGGACCTCCTTGGACTCCAGATTGAGTCAGGGAGTGGATTGTATTGATTTGAGTATTTCATTTATGCATATGTGACATATGATCGATTATAGTATGAATTTGTATATGGATCGTTGACAATGTTTCGTTGATGGATGCAAGCTGACGATTTCTTGCTAATTTGACTCACATAAGGAGTAAATGGGCCATGCACATAGACCAGATATTGAGGGAGAGGTGTGGCATTGTCCCTGTCAAAACCTACTAGCACTACCACCATGGCTCGAATTGTAGGTTAATGATTACCTAGTTCGAGAGGTCCACGACGTCGTGAGGGCAGAGTGAGATAGTCGCTCACGAATATTTCTAAGGGGTGCTCAATAAGGAAGGGTCCTTATTCCTTAGAAGCCCTTAGTCTCTCATGAGGTCGCTCGAATGGAGTGTTGACTCCAGGGGTTGGACGACTACCAAAACCAATCAAAAGGCGAGTGGCACCCTTGGAGCACGGGAGTGCATCTTGAAGGACACGTCGCGTGATTTAAAAAGAAACTTGAGTCAACAAATCTAGATGCCTAGAAAACGATAAATTAACTTGACATTGTCAGATTTAAAATAATTAATTAATGAGTAAATTATTAATTATAAATCCCTATAAGAGTCTAAGCCTTTTCAAATAAAATTTAATTAATACTAAGTCTAAGTTTTGTAAAGAGGTTAAACTAGAATTAATAACTAAATCAAAAGGGGAATGAGTTAAATAAATACAAGAATTAAGTAAAATGAAGTAATTCTAATGATTTGATTTAAGGCACATATGTGTAATAAAATATTAAAAGGGAGTTTTTAAAATAAGAAAGAAACAAAGAGGAGAGAATGTGTACGCATAGAAAGGAATCTAGAGTCTAGTTAACACCAGTCTAACTAAAGAAGAATCCTATTTTAACCCAACTCTGATTTAGTAAGGCGTCAGTCATTAATTGGAAACAAGGGGAGTAAAGAGACAACTATGAGTGATTTAAGGAGCGCTTTTAGGAAGGGCGAGGGAGATTGAATTTAATTAAAAAAAAATGTGGAATTACTTGTGCAACTTAGGGAAAGAATTAGAAGTGTAAGGGGGGATAATTCTAATTTATCTAAATAATAAAAAAGTGAAATAATTATGCAAGTGGGGCGTCGTCATTAAGGAAACTCCTCTAAAACAAATGGAAAATATGGGAAAGGAGGACACATTGGTTATGGGTAAAGTTATGCTGCAGAATTTTTTACTGGTTTTACTTGTGAGAGTTGGGATACCCAGCTTGAGAGAGAGTGGTGGCTCTACCTTACGAGGCAAGCTCAGAGATAAAGTATTTTTCTGGTTGTGTGCATGGCCCCTTTGCGGCTCGAGGGGATGAGGGGGAAGAAGAGTACCCTAGCGTTGGCTAGGAGGTACCAGTGAAGTCTTGATTAGCATGCCAGGAAGACGGACAACGCACAATCTTGGTATCCAATTGAATATCATTCTCATCATCTATTTCTTCAGCTACGGTATTTGATGCACGCATTTTTATTGTTTAATAAGATCTGGTTGTGTATTGATTTCGTATGAACTGTTTTCCAAACGTGTACACTACGATTGAAAAATTCAATGTATGTAATTTTCGGCTCTGAACTTACCTCGGGTACAATTTTCGGCTTGATTGTCGAGGCGCCCACACCCCAGCGAGTTCAAATCACCCCTCTGTGCAATCGCACACTTACAGGCTTTTGAAATCCCTCCTTGCGTTAGTGCGCCCTTCCCCATTGCTCATCATTTGACAGAGATCATCTTCCTGCGATTGATGAGGCTTCATGCGTAGCGTTTCCTTCCAAAGATTCTTCTTCTTCGAGAGAGAATTGATCGTGCTCCCTCTCTCTTGGCGATTTTTCTTCCTTCAGAGTTTTTCCAAGCACCTGGAATGCGTCCACTATCTAGTAGCAAATTGTCTCCTGCATTGTCTTGATTCTTCCAGTGTCGAGAGAAAGTCTTCATGTAGCGAACCTTACTCAGAGTGCATTCTCAGCGATTCATTTGAACTCTCTCATTAGGGCGAATTTTCCTCCTGCGCTTAGAGGAACACTTCTTGTAGCATTTTTCCTGGTGTAGTTTTTGTAGCGAATTTCCATGCCCTTGCAATTCATTTCAACAACTGTCAATGAATTTCCTAGGCTCTAGCAAATCGTTAGCGTCTGCCAACGAATTACTTGGGTTCCTTGCAACCTTGATTGACTGCTCTTACAGTCACGATTTTCCTTTACAAGTTTCCAGTGATTACCCTAGGCTCTCTGCAATCGTTCAGAGGATGCCAACGATCCCTCCTTTCTCAGACTGCATACCCTTGCATTTTAATTAATATGGAAATCCCTTCCAGAGATTGTCTCCTTGTTATTTTTCACACTGACTTAGACTGTGTGTCGATCAAGATTGCCTTAAATCTTAGCTTATCAACGAGATCGCTTATCCACCCTAACTGTAGATTGAAATAAATTTTCCTCTATTTCCCTTACTTAAAGTTATGACAGCTAGCATTTAATTCCTTAATTGTAATTAAATATGGATTAGCCTTCTTAGTCCCATAATGGTTTGGTGATTGGTTGAATTCCCAATGTTTAAATTTTTGATTGATTTGATTTTCCCTTAAGTTCTTTTAAATGGGCATATTTTAGGAGTAATGATGTGTAGCCCACCTATTTCAATAAGACGAACTCCTTTTAATAATATATTACCTTTTAGGTATGGGAACTCCTGAGTTTAGACATCCTAGTTTGGTTGTCTAGTTCCTTACTTATATTGACTCTTAACTGTTGGAGAATTTACTCTTGTGAGTGGACTCATGTAACTCTTTTAGAACAAGCAAGGGAAACTTTAGGGGCATATATATATTACACCACATTTTATTACACCATGATGCAATGTTTATTGACATCCTATCTAGTGTGAATTGTAATAACTCCTTCCAATGTGTACATGGTTTAAGACGATCACCTTGACTTATCATCACATATATTAAAATTGGGACGTCGTGATCTTGTATGGAATAAAGTAAATGTTTTTATTTTAATGATGTTAACAGATGATATTAATAGTTCAATAATAATGTATTTATTAGATGAACATGGTTAGAATTAGATCTCTTCTGACACTAAGTTTATATTGCTCTTACAGTTCTTGCTACTTTTTATGTAATTTCATCTTACCCACTCACTTCCATTATAGCTCGAAGATCTCTAAGTATGATAGAATATCATGTTGCCTCTTGATTAAGTGATGATTAGGTGAGAAGGATGATCTAGTTATTGTGGTTTATGTTGGATTGTTTCATGTTGGCAATTGCGTTAGTTGAAGTGATGTATGATTGGTTATAAGATTAGATTTATTTTGTACCATGAAACAAAATTGATGATTACTCTTGCACCATGAAAACAAAGTTGATGATTGTTCTTGCGCCATGAAATTAAAGTTGATGTATGATTGATTAAATAATAGATTTTCTTGCGCCATTAAAATGAGGTTGATGTAAGATTGATTGAGTAATTAGATTATCTTGCACCATGAATAATGTTGATGTATGACTGATAAATCTAGACTAGAGTATGAGTTGTGATTGATTAAGGGAACTAGACACCTCCTTGTTCCTCAAAACAGTTGCCAACCCTGAGACCTTAAGTGGTCAAAATCAATCAAGTGAATCCCAAGCTTGAGCATTGTTTATGTGTCCTAGAGGTCCTAACCATGCAGGATAGTTTGGGTGGGTAGTTATTTAATATTCAGTGACATGGTTGATCATTATTTATATTTTGCTTCAGTTGATTTTGATGTGTTGAACTGCGTCGCTATTTATGTTTATGTGTTGATCACGTGTTGCTATTATTATTATGTTAATGCGTTGGATTTGTGTCGTTACTGATTACAATGATGTGTTGCTTTTAATGCTATCAAATTATGTTGTGACGATTTAAAGCCTATTGCAACAAAAAAAAAATTCCCTTTTGTACACAGTTATTCGTTGTCGTAACAGAGGGACGTTACAAAAGTGAAAAGAGGATAAGGTCTCAAATTATGTCTGAGCCTCCTTAACATTCTTGAAAGAGTAGGTACCAACCCATAGTGACAACATTGGTCGGATCATTTTCTTGTCCCTATTCAAAGCTACACCTACTCCATGTATCACAATTTGGTAGGTTATCTCTTGAAAACCCATCTTGTTGGGAACAAATTTAGGAGGCATATGAGGGGCTTTGGTGGCCTCATAGACTTTAATATGTGTGTCATATTCAAGTAGATACCCTCCTCCTACTCTCCCTATGATGGCTTAGGATTTGCTTGACATGCAGAGTGTAGGTGCACATAATAGTAGTTGGAATAAGGGAATTAGGAAATGGTCACAAATTCACTAATACCGCGAGGGTGTCATGTTTTTGACCAATATCTTATCATGTTCATTCATAAATGGGGTTTTTAAATTATAAAAAAAAATCCAATATATTGTAGGTATTGGGGGGGATGTGGGGTATCCATGGGTTTATAGGTATTGGGGGGTATAAAAAGGGGTATCTAGTGAAAATAGTGGTTTACTTTATGGTATAGATGTGTTGGGAGGAGGGTTCAACAAAAAGAATTTGGGAGATATTTACCAATATTTAGTGAAATTAGGGGTATTGTTTAATATCCCACAAACGAAGGTGTTATGTCACAGTTTCATAGAGTAAATACCTCATGACTGATACTTAGAACAATATTTATGGTCCCAGAGAATTTTGCAGTAAACATGGATGAGAGAGTCACTTAGATTCCAGGACCAACCCATCTCCAGGTATGCATGAACCACTACAAGGAAAACACCTTTTAGTGGAGGTTTTTAGTGTTACAAGATTTGAAAAAAAATTCAAAAAAAAACTCCGCTATTTGAAGCAAAGGTTTTAATAGATGTTCCATATAACTAAATTTTTTTGGGTGGACGAAGGTTATAACAGAGCTTTTTTTCAGGTGCTTTTATTATTAAAATGCATTAGTGCACTCTTAACCAACCTACCCTAGTGTGTTCATATAAGACAAACGAACCGGTGAGCTTATTAATTATTATGTGCCAATTTTGCCTTTTTTGTTGTATATAGAGCATCGATGCTCTTATAATTTCTCAAGCACCGGTGCTTTTTAGTTTTTGTACGCCCCAATGTGTTTAAATTGGAGTGTGCATCAGTGCGTTTAAGTTATCCTATGCCCCAGTGCATTTAAGTTATCTTATGATCTGGTGTCTTTAAGATAGAGTGTGCCCCGAAGCTTGTATAATTAGTATGTACCGATGTATGTATTACCATGTGCACCGAAGAGTAGTGAAATTTCAAATATTCTAGGTGAAATGTCAATGCCATTATTTTTACTAAGCACCAGTGTGTATATTATACCTAAAGCACTAGTGCATACATTATATTTAGAGACCCGGTGCATATACTAAAATTAAAGCATTGTGTACATTATATTTAGAGCCCTGGTGTGTATACTAAATTTAAAACATCGGTGCATACATTATATTTAGAGCCTCGATGTGTACTTTAAGCATGGGCATTGTAAAATTTTGAAACGATAAATATTATTGTATGTTGTGTCATTTACAAAACATTGTTTTTCCTCAATAGTTCGCACCAATGCATTTGTATAATTAATGGGCACCGCTACGTATGACTCCTAAAAACACATTGTTTTCTATATTATAGCATGTACCATCTAGTGAGTTCATAAAAATATAGTGCACTGATATGTATATATTTTAATTAATTGTTTTTTTTACAAATTTTCAATTAATCATCTCAAAATCAAATATTTTTTATAATAATATTGTTTTATATTTTTGTTATCACATTTTGATATAATGATTCAATTAATGTGTTATCTAATGAATTACACCTATGTTATTTGTAACAATGTACATCATCCACATAATAATTATTCAACAATGAAACATTTTACAACATTTGATAATGCAATAAAATAAGAAACCCATTTTATTATATATGAATAAAAGACCCATTGTCATACAAAAAAGGACAACGTAAAGGTCCACAATAATCAAATTGCAACCAATACGTAATTGTAACACTTATCGGTAACATGTCCTCATGCAATTGGGACAATATGTCGAGTACATTAAACAAAATCCTTGATATACAAATATTCTAAAACATACAAGTTGCAATAACATTCAATTATATTGATTGTCATTCATCATTTGAATTGTTTTCATCACTCTAGTTACATGCATGCCTCATTTCTTCATCATTTGTAGGTGATATTGTACTTTGGTTATTTAACCTAATTTTTTTATTTATCCGCTTATTTTAAATGTTTTGCCTCCTCATCGTCCATCTACAAACATAGAAATAAAGTGTAATATATATATATATATATATATATATATATAGGGTCCCTGAGGTGTAGGACAGTCGGTGACAGAGTGTGTTGTTAAGGCGCTCCGTGATGTTAAAGTCACCGGTTTGAAACCTGCGGGGACAAAAAATCCAACCATGTTAAGGGTTGGTGTGGCTCAGGACGGGTGTGATCCCCA
>SNQJ01S0079940.1:71012-92990 GCA_010110895.2 Picea sitchensis
AATCACCACATCTAAATATAAAAAGTTGTACTATGTATTTATTATTATGCATTATTATATTTATTATCTAATATATTATTTATTATTATATTTATATTATATTTATGAATATTATAGTTCCATTCAACTTACAGTTCATTATACATTTTGAATAACAAACAACCCTCAATTATTATCTTTTGACAAAAAATATCCATTACTTGTGCATTTAGTTATATTAAGTTTCATTGTTCAACATGTATTTCCCAACTAACTTGGCAGGGACTGCGTTGCCATGCAACCCTTGTTATCATATATTATGTTCATAACACACATTGTAGTTGGGATGGCTCCTCCTGCGATGCAATTATGTTCATTTCTTTTACCATCTCCTTCTACACTTTTTTGGACATCCCTATCAGAATGTATTGGTTTTCCCTTCTTTTGTCCCTTGGAATTTTCCAAATCTCCTTAGAAAAAAAAAACTAGGAATTATTAGATATAAAAATTATGTAATTTTTTTGCAAAATAAGATAATGATGCGTATAGTAACTTTGTACGCACGGGTGCATCAACCATATGTATATGCATTTGTGAGCCAACCATATTTATATGCACTGATATATGATAATAGTGTTGTTGTGAAATAAAAAATGTTTTACAAATTGTTGTATTTTGTCGATGCTTTATGAATTAATAAAAGCACCACTTCCTAAGTATTGTTTATTACACACTGTCGACCTGTGAACAAATTTAATGCATGGCAGTTTCCATAAAAAAACAATATTATTTCTATTTTAAACTCAACGATGCTCTTCAAAAGAAAATGTGCCCCAATGCTTATATATATATACAATGCGCATCGTCGACCGCAAAAAGTTTTTTTTTAAATATTATTTCTAATTTAAGCTAAGCAGTGTTGTTGACATGAAAATATGCATCGATGCTCTTCCTATGTATTGGGCACACCACTAACAGTGAAGGCGTTCAAAAAAAAAACCGACAACATCAGGACGATTTGTGATCCAATGCAATAAGTGGTTCCATTGCAACAGATAAGAAACAACCCATATATAAATAAACAAACCCTATAAAAAATTGTTTAAAAAAAATCTCCTTGTGAAATATAGAAAGGGAAAGCAAGAAAAACAATGAGGAGATTAGGGCTTCCAATACTAAAGGTAACTATGAAACCCTTTTTTTTGGGGGGGGAATGCACGGAAAATTGCTTCAATCAAATAGGGAAAAGATTGAGATGATTAATATAATGAAATAATATACCTGAAAATTCTCCTCTGCATATTTGTATGTGGCCTACGATAATCCCTTTCAAATTTGACTCTTAAAAAAAAATCCACCCATTACAAAGTGTTTGTTGGTAAATCTCTCTTGCACAAATCTCCCATCTAAATTTTGGAAAAAGAATGAAATAATGAATAGGGTTTTCATTTATAAACACAAAAACTGAAATTCCTGCTCGTTTTTTTGTTGAATATTTCAACGCATTGATGATAAACGGGTGCACAATTTTTTTGCGTAACTTACTTTTTCGGTGCGTTGTACAATGAGTAGCACACCGGTGCAGTTTGTAATATAACACACTGACTCATTTTTTGTAATAAATTTCAATGCATTGATAGTAAGCGCTCACTATATCTCTAACTTGCTTCAATCAGTGCACTATACAATTCGTACTGCACTGGTGCGTTGAGTAAGTATTGACGCACCAACAAACAGTTTATTTTGTAAAATGCAAAAGCAAAGGTTTGCATTTAAATTTTGTGGAGGAAATAACAAAGGTTAGTCTTTGGTGCTTCAAGTTGCAATTTAAAGCACAAATGTGTTTTTTTTATAATAATTCACAAGGGCGTCCTTATGATTAAGTGCATCATTAACAAGAGGTCGACAGGAGGGCACATGGAAACCGAATGGAGCTCGACTAGTAATCGACTGGTAAACCGACTTAGAGTCGACTGTAACAGAACCCTGAGATTCACAGGATTTGTAGCCAATGATATGCAAGGATCTATAACTCTTTTTGGGCACCTTTCTTTGGGGTTTTTCCTACTGTAAAGCCTATAAATAATGCATGTTGTAACGTTGTAAAAGTTAATATTTTAAGAGAAACCATTTTAGAGGTTGTTGGTCATTTAGATGTAAGCTGAATTGGCTACAGGGTTGTTCTTGTGTAAAGAAAGAAGGTATGATGTCGATTGTGTCTTAGGTGTGGACCAAAGTTAGGTATGTAACATTTTATTCTGAAGGAATAAAAAAACAAGAGAGAAAAATGCTCAAGGAATGTTGGTTTTCCCGTTTGGGTTTCCAAGGTAAAATCTGTGTATTGTGTGTTTGATTTGTCATTTGCTTTCTTGATTAAATCTTTATTCCTCTCTTCTACTAGGTTTAGTGTGGAAGTGTTCTTCATTTCCTAACAGTGTTGATGTGAATGCTTTGATCATGGAATCTAGGATTCTTGGCCAACTTAATTACAAGAGTATTGTCAACCAAAAGAGGAGTGGAGTTCACTTGTTTCTCCTACAAATATTCAAGTATTTTCCTAAGCCACACAATCTCCTTTCTTTCTTTTGCAGCTATCACATATTCTGCCTTTGTTGTGGACTTTGTTGGAACTGTCTACTTGTGTGATCTCCAAGAGACAGTTGTCGATCAAAGACTCATGAGATAACCTGAAGTTGACACTCCATTTTCTTTATCCCCATCAAAGTATGAATTAGAATATCTAATCAGGTTGAAGTCATCCACCTTAGAATACTTGAGTCCAAAGTCTTGAGTTATCTTCAAGTATTTTATAACTCTTTTTGCAACAAACTAATGTCCTTCATAAGGTTTTAGCATAAACTTGGAAAGAATCCCAACAACAAATGAAATATCTAGTTTGGTGGTGGTAAGATATATAAGACTTCTGACAAGTTGTTTGTACTTGGTTGCATCCTCAAATTCATTCCCTTCTTTTGATGTGAGCTTTAAATTATGTTCCATTGGAGTAGAGAGAAGGTTACACTTAACCATGCCAAACTTGTTCGACAATTCTCTAATGTACTTATTTTCTGAGATGAATATGTACTTTGGATTTTGAGTCACTCCAATGCCCAAGTAGTAGTGAAGATGTCCCAAATCTATCATCTCAAATCCTTTCTTCAATTCTTTATGTATGGATGCAATATCAATTTCATGATTCCCCATTATCAACATATCATCTACATACACTACAAGATATACAACAATTTTTCCAACTTTATTGACAAATGGAGTTTCATCATCAAGATTAAAGTGCTTGAAATTAAAATTCAAAATATGCTTAGTTTTATTTTCAGACTAGGCTCATGGTGCATGTTTCAAGCCATATAACGATTTGATGAGTTTACATACTTTATGTTCTTGTACCTTCATAACAAAACCTTCTAACTGAGACATGAAGACATTCTATTTTAAGTCTCCATTCAAGAAAGTAACCTTCACATCCATTTGATGAACTTTCCATCCATTATGTGTTGCCAAGGGAAATAGAGTATGAATGGTTTCCCATTTTGTTGTGGGGGGGAAAGTGTCCTTGTAATCAATGTCTTTTTTCCTATGCAAATCCTTTTTCCATGAGCTTCACTTTGTGCTTGTCAAGTGATCCATCTGATTTGTACTTGTTCTTGAAGACCCACTTGCAGCCAATTGGTTTGGTTCCAAATGGAGGGTAGACCAACTTCCATGTCCCATTCTTGATGAGAGAATCATACTCCTTTTGCATGGCTTCTTTCCACACATCATGAGAAAAAAATTCTTCAAATGATTTTGGTTCAAAGTTAGTAGATAAATTCAATTCAAAATCATATGAAACATCCATATAATCTACATCACATGAATCTGAATTATCTACATCACCTCCATCTTGTCTTGTAGAACTTTTGGTTCCTGTCTTTCCAACCTCATCAAGACAAACACTTTCAAGTGTTTTTATGACCCACTTTGGCATACCTTTATGAGATGGTCCAGGTTACTCCACTGATTGAGATGGTGTTGGATTTCCATCAAGGTTCAACCTTTCAATCCTCTCAATCACATCATCCAAATGGACTTCATGTTCTAATGAATTGGTTGGAACTTCTTCATGAGGGGGAGATGGTGCTTCAAAAGAAGATTCCATATATTGATCCAATATAGGGATCCACACTTCAATATGTGGAATCTCATCATCAAACTCGTAATATGTCTTTATATGGGTAAATCTATCCAGATGATAAATTGTCTCTCAAGAGTTTTTTCATTCTTAGTGGATTCAAGAAAAATCACATCTTTGGAAAGAATGAACTTCTTGTTTACCTCATCACAAAGAAGATATGCCTTGGTGGTATTTGAGTACCCCAAGAATATGCACTTTTGACTCCTTGTATCAAGATTGTTTCTTTTCTTCTTAGGAATTAAGGCATAACAAGTGGAACCAAAGATCTTGAAATGCCTCATTGAAGGAATGTGGGCATAACACATTTCATAAGGAGTCTTGTTCCCAAGAGCATGAGATGGACTCCTATTTTTCACATAGAATTGCATCAAACCAAAACATCAATTTTACATTTTTTAAAAACATCATGGAACAAACCATATTTAAGAGTCACGTTCGTTCTTTCAGCTACACCATTCGATTGAGGATTGTATAGAACTTTGGTTTGATGTTGAATCCCATGTTGGTGAAGATATTTTTTGAAATCATTAGATTTATATTCTCCTCCATCATTAGTATGAAGAGTGCCAACATGTGATCATGCTTCATTTTGGATCCATACATGAAAAATTTTAAAAGTTCGAAAAACATGTGATTTATTTTCCAATAAGTAAACCCAACACATCCTAGTGTAATCATCAATAAAAGACATGATATATTTATTTTCATTAGAAGAAGGAATAGGCATGGGGCCACACAAATCAAAATGTATCAATCCAGGTTTTCTACATGCTCTGGAAGTGGAATCATGGAAAGGTTGTTTTCTATGTTTTCCAAGGATACAAGCATCACATTGCTACAATTTCCTAGGATAGTAAGCAAACCAAAAACACCATTATTTTTCAAGAAATGAAGGTTGTCATAATTAATGTGTCCAAATCTAGCATTCCATAAGAGACTATATGTAAATGTACATTCATCGTGGTGAGAGAGGTATGCAAAATTATGTGCATGAACATATGTCCCTTTCAATTGCAACAATATTTCATCCACCACTCGTCTCATAATGACCATGTTGTCGGAAGCCTTCCTTATTTCAACTTTGTTGTTGAAGATATGAATAGAGTGGCCTTATTGTCGAATGTGCACATAACAAGTTCCTTCGTAGTTCAGGAAGATAAAGCACATCATGTAGAAGAAAATCTAGAAATCCAAGCAATTTAAGCCTGACGATGCCAATTCATGAAGGTTTCAGACTTGATTTATCTGCAAAATAGACTATATCATCTACATTGTCATTGAAATATTCAAAGAAGTCTCTTTGAATATTCAAGAAGCCATGTTTCACCTATGTCAAGAAGCCATGCATCTCTGCAACAATATAATGAGCATATTCATATGCTTTACCTTTCCCTTGATATGATACTTTATCTTTGTCTTCTTTCATATATTGTTTGTCTTTGATCTTATCCCAAGGGATGCTACATGTATTTTCCTCATGTACATTCTTTTCACGACAAACATGATGAATATCATATCTCTTGCCTTGATTGTGACTTACCCCCCCCCGCCTCTAAAATTATTTCTTACACATTCTCTTTTACTACCTTCTCCTCTAGAAGAATCATGTGATTGATTCTTTCCTTTCTGATCAAGGCACAAGGTCTCTCCAGTGGGTTGAGATATCTTCTCTCCAAAATCTTTCTCATGTTCTACAACTTTCTCCTCCAAAGATTCAGATGTGATGAGCTTCATTTGGCCACTAGCTTGCAGGGATTCGAGGTAGTGAAAATATGTAGGGTAGAGGGCCTTAATGAAGCCTATGAGAGGAATTTTTATCTTCACTTTAGTAGCATCAATTTCGTGCATGATGGATTTGATCTCATAAGCTGAAGCCGTAGGATCATCATCCTTCAACTCTAGATTGAAGAGCTTCACCGGTAATTGTATGAGTTCCAATTCTGAGTGTGAGTCATGCAAATCCTTCAATTTCTGTAAATCACCATATGAGTCTTTTATAGAAATAACATGGTGGCTCACTTCTTCACTTAGCATCATAACAATCAATGCATATGATTTCTTGTCTATTTTCTTCCATATGACATGCTCCTTATCTGTTATAGGTTTGGTAGGTCCTCTGTCATCCTCTTCTTCACAAATGTCATCCCATAAATTGTTAAAAATTAGAGTGTGCTTGATATTTCTTGACCATTCTGGGTAATTTTCTTTGCTAGTTAGCACAATGCCAACAGTGGAGATGAGAGAATGTATTTTTTCTGCTAGTTTCTCTTTGTAATGCAACTCCTTTTTTCAAGGTTTCATTTTTTTTTCTATTCTTTCAATGAATCCAATGTTGAAGAGAATAAAGAACTTGGTGCAACTGCATTTTAGGTTGGCCAACATGGAAAGCAAATGGATCTTTCCTATGGCCATGGCATTGTTGGTGTCATTGTTTCTGATGTTAGTTGCAACCCTATTCTCGACCTCACACAATGGTGTGTATCCAATCTTGTCATTTTTTTCATTTCAAAGGAAAATGAGGTTGCCAAAGCAGTTTTCGTGGAATCCAAGATCTCCTTTGTTGCTACCACATCAATGGTAGAAGGCTTGTGTTTAGTCATTTCCACAATCAGAACCTAAATCTATATGTGCATCAATCGACTAACTTTTTGTTCAATGTTATCATTTGAGAAGATGAACCACAATCTGGGCAACTAGAATTGTTCGTCTTGTCAATATCTTAATTTCAGCTGGCAAGATTCATATACCATTGTCAAGGAGGAAGTGATTTACAACATATATGTATAAATATTTAGAAGGAACAATAATCGATTTGTATTCAAAAGGAGTGGATGTGTAGGGAATAATTTGTCAATGGTTAATACGTATGCAGATAGAGAAATATGCAACGATAAGATTAAATTAGGTTTTAAGGGCATGGATGAATAAGAACGTGAAGAAAAATAGGCATGGTCAGATTAAGTTAGGGTTTTCAGACCACTTTCATGTTGCTGTAAAAAATACGCCCATGAAGAAGAAGCTGCAAAAAATGCCCACAAAGAATAAACACACACAAGAATCTCCAGGATTCTCAAAATTCACACCCTTGTGATCCACGTTGTCTAGTTTTTTTTTTATCATGGAGTTAAAATAACCTCTTTATGATACCACATATGGGTAGTCGGAATAAGTAACTCCATAGATGTGTGCATTTCATTAATGTGAGCCATACATAAATACATTGAGGAGATGACTCTTGGTTTCATCTTCAAATACCTTCGATGACTCTTGACATTCACCTATGACTCTTCATATTTCTCCTAGATTAATATTTACAAATATATTTAAAATGTACCTCAATCTCTAAGGATTAGGTATCTAACATTTAATACTTTACTTTTATTGTTTGTTTCTTTGCCCCACGTTTTGAATTAGGGATTTTTCTCTTTCTATATTTTTTGTAAGTTGCATCAACCTCGGGATTTCAAGTCCCTTCTTCTCATGGGATTATGAAACACAAAACTTTTTTGGATACATGTAACACCCAACCCAAAAGGAATGACAACGAATAAAATATAGATGGAATATGTTATTCATGGTAAGGGATATGGATGCATTACCCCCGTTAAAGCCTCCCAGTAGTACAACTTTGCCCAAGAGTGGCAACACTTGACTAGAAAATGATAATGGCCACCAAGTTGAGACATGAAAAATGCATAACTCCAAAGCATCACGATTCATTATCCAAATCAACCCATGATCACCATTTCCTTGCCTCAAGTATTAACATCATCACTCAATCTGAAGTGTTAGAACATGTACCTAAGTATGTAAATGCACCATGTCATATGAGAGAGATGAGTTGAGCATGAAATGGGAGGCATCTACATGCAATTCTATATGGAGAGTCTAGAATGACATCATCAAATCTATTGTCTAGGATGTGTATCATGGAGAAAAAATTCTCCTATAGTTACCCCTAGATGTGAGGGGGTAACAATAACAACTTGTTGAATATTATCTCAAAACTATTGCTTCCCCTTGTGGTGAATCTTTCTTTTTTATATTGATTTCTTGTTTTTAACAAGGTCAATGATATCGCTCTCTTGTCGTTGATGTGGATTTCATTCACTTGTTTTTTTTTTGTTTGTTAGTTTGTTCGTGACCTATGGGACTAACCTGTGGCTAAGAAATCGTGACTCAGGGGCATCTAAGCCGTCAAAATCACCCTGGGATCGCACTCGGCTTGAGCCACACCACCCTTAACATGGATGGATTTTTTGTCCCCGCAGGTTTCAAACCGGTGACTTTAACATCACAGAGTGACTTAACAGCACACTCTGTCACCGACTGTCCTACACCTCGGGGACTGATTTCATTCACTTGTTGTTGATGTGGATTTCTCTCACTTTATATTGATGTGATAAAAAAAAGCCTTACATTTTTATGTCTTTTATTCTTTTGGAAGCTCAATCTTCAAATGTTGTTTCTACTGCTCTTTGGATAAATATTAATCACAGGATAATAATATAATATCTATGTTATGACCCAAGGGGGGCATATATAGGGTTATATGTCTATGATATGAACCCAAGGGGGGGCATATATGGGCCTAAAAGTACATGTAATGTGTAAATATATATGTAATAGGGTTGGCCTAGTAGTAAAGGGTCCTCATGTGCAAAGTGTGAATAGGTATATATAGAGATCATGCATTCATTACTGTGGACATGTGAATTGTGATGTATAAAGGTATTTGGTTATGTGGAGGAGGTTATACTATTCTTTAAGTATATATATTGAAGTTATGATCCACACTCACTTTCTATACATGGTGTGTACTTATGTTCTATTATGACAATTTAAGCATTTGGATCATTACATTTGGTATCAGAGCACCGATCCTAGGGTTTTGCTTCCTCAAGCAAGTCATCTTGGAACAAAACGATCCAAATGCTTAAATTATCAATATAGAACAAAAGTACACACCATTTACAAAATGTGAGCGTGGAGCACAACTCCAATATAGATAAGTTACACAATAACACCTTAAATAATAGGATAACCTCCTCCGCATAACCAAATATCTTTATACATCACAATTCACATGTCCACAATAATGAATACATGATCTCTATATATACATATTCACACTTTGCACATGAGGCCCCTTTACTACTAGGTTGACCCTATTACATATATATTTACACGTTACATGTACATTTAGGCCCATATATGCCCCTCCTTAGGGTCATATCACATACATATAGCCTATATATGTTCCCCTTGGGTCATAACAATCTATTCTAAGTGTATATATAATAGAGAATTCTCATAGATATGCTTCAAGAAATTACCTAATTATATCATTATCTTTTGTTCTTCAAAAGGTAAGGAAATGGTGGAAAGTTGTAACAAAAAGTAGTGTATATGGAAGCAAAAAGGGAGGTTTATGTGTATATATGGTAGTAAAAAATATGCCATATTCCAATCATGTCACCTCTTAATCCCATCAGGTGGGGTGCTTGGAACTTAGGCACTGAAATGTTTACCTAGTTACCTTCCATCGATAATGGTGAACTCTGTTAGGGATTCCCTTGCTTGGTTATAAGAAAAAAATTAATCTGTATTAATGTAAGCTGAATGATTACTTACCTATGTTAAAATAAATTTAGTGGGTGTAGTTTATTTTTTCATGTGAATTAAATTAAATTTATAAATACAATTAAAGTCATGAATAAGCCTAGTGGGCTGGCTTGAGTGGTTGAGTGATAAGGTCTCGAGGTGGATCTTGTAGACCAGTTTCCCTTGTTGCATGCCTCACTCAATGTCCTTTTTGGATAAAGCACCATAATAAACATTGTTAGGTTTTCACTATGCACCATCTGTGAAATGCGAGGAAGTGCCTGAGAGATTCCCCATGAGATTTTCCTTGGAAAAAAAATTGAAGTCATGAATGAAAATTGATCCATAATGATGAAAGTGATTAAGGGTGATTACAAATAACCTGACCTGTAATCAAAGTAGTGAAACAACTATATGGTATGCTCAAGCCTAGCCACCATGCCCAGCCCAAAAGGGGATAAGATCAATGACACTCCATCTTTCAAGTTAGTGATGGAATCGAGGAAGGCCAAACCAAAAACCTCAAATAATGAGAAATACTTTGGCAAGTCATCCCCTAGGATAAAGAATGAAGTTAAATGCTTGGCTAAAATAATGAAAAATCCTTGTTATGCCATACCTCAAGAAATTTCAACAACTCCATGCAAAATATGAAAGACCATGCTCTAATCTACAAATTTATGATCCTTTGGCCCTCCGAAATGACCCTCAAATGGTGGGTTAATTCCATATGTAAGGTGAAAGGGGTTGTTGAGTTGAAACTGGGAGCTAAATGATTATTCACAACCATCTTTAGCAACACCAAGGACAAAAAAAAATTAGGAGTGTCCCATATTTCTTCAACTCCTTTGGGTTACAACTCTCATACTAGATGTAACATTTTATCTCAAAGCGAGAGGACTTCACCCAAGTGTCGGTATAGATTTGAATGTATTCCCTCCCATGGGAATTCTAGGAAGAAGAGACTCTACAGGGAATTATGAATACCCTAGGCTCACATGTCATAGTCTCCAAAGTCACAAAATCATGTGAGTACACTTTGCTTGCATGCATATGTGTTTATATGAATGTTTCATAGGTCCTACTAGAGTCTATATTTGTAAGTTACTAAGATATGGAATGGGTTCAAACCATAAAACTATGAACACATACCAATGTTGAAAATGCCATGTTCATGGTCACTTGATTTGCGATTTCTCCCTTAATATATAGTAGCCTAAAGAAAATGGGGAAAGTTTGAAGGATAAGGAGGGTTTCACATAAGTATAGTAGAAAAGGAAATTAACTAAGAAACATGTTATTTTTCCTTGTAAACTCGCGAACGAATCAACACAATTATGCAACCATAAGACAAGCAAAGGAAATCCTAGAGATGGAAGAAATGTAAACCAAGGGGAGAAGCAACAAGCCACCTCATCTCAGTAAAATCCTTGATCAAGGACCATAAGAACACAAAGGATGGAGGAGCTTCATCCCCACCAAACATGATTATGGAGTAGTCTAACTTGAAAAGGAGGAAGATGGAAGAAGAGAATTGTAAGGAAAGAGGGAATGGGGTGGAAGGCCAAGGAAACAGAACAGGAAGAGAATAAACCAGAGGTAGAGGAGGACACCATAATGATATTGTTACTCAAGATTCAAGAAGAGCATGAAACAAACATCACCCTAGAGACATAAGAATGTGAAGTTATGATAGAGGTAGATTTATCTTTGTTGGAGACCAAATATGGGAAAGACTCCTTTGTAAAGAAAACATAGGTTCAACTCAAGGTGTTTCACAAAGGACTAGCCAAAGGTAGAGGGAAATTTGGTAGTCATGCAAACTCCTTAGGACCACAACATTGGACCCTAGGGACAATGCCAACAACTTGAAACCTACAAAGTGAAATCCATCTAGGTATGGAAGAAGGAAGGCCATTGACAAATTGCAAGAAGTTGAGGAGAATCTCATCAAATATGGACAATATTCCCTTATCTAAGACATTTCTCCCCACCCTCAAATATGTTTAAAATGAAGCTTCTCTCTTAGAATTTGAGGGGACTGAATGTTGATGGTAAGAAACGAATCCTTGAAAACAAAATCTAGCTAGAAATACCATACATCGTTTTTTTTGTTGGAAACAAAATGCAATGAGGAGGCACTAAGGGAATGGTTCCATTAATCTGGAAAGACTGCGAGATGATAGTTGTAACATACCCAACCACCAACTAAGCAACATTACGTGTGGAATACACATTTAAAATTAATATTTTGTGCTTATTAACTTCATGTAGCTTGTCAGCTACAAATCACACACAATTTAACCATTTGATTGATACCACGGTTCTAAATGTATCTAACAACATGTTTTAAAACATGAATGCAAATTATCAAGCAAACAACAAACACACATCATCCATATAAACCATTTACACAATGAAATATCATGATAAACACAACACATAACTTATTTGTTAATAGATAACCAATTGGCTGCATATGAAGGATGAACCTCCAGCCATAGGCATTGTTGTTCATTTTCTTTCAACAACAAGCCACCCCTGATCTGAGGCTATGAGTCAACAAGGAGATCTGGCCCTCTGGCTATCCACTCTCCACACACAACAACCCCAAAACCCAGGTTCCAATCTGTTTCCCACAACCCGCACAACCCAAGGAATGGGATCCCCCTTCACTGCACATAGTCCCTCAGGCCTTCCCACTTCCCTCCAAGGCTCTAGTGCATTTGATTGACTATAAAACCTCCCAACTATTCCAAGAATGCTCACAACATCCCTCAAAAGGCTCTTGATTCGATTTCTCAACACAAAAACACTTCACAAGCTTACAACCTGATTTTACAGACACACGGGCCTCTTTCTCAACATAAAATACAACCCAACAATGGTTGCCTTCAATCCCAACATGGTTGGTCCTCTTCCCAACACTCATCTCCTCTCTTGATGTCCAAAATATTCAAGTAAAAAACTGCTCTCCATGCAAAAACGTTACTCTCCAAAAACTACCCTCTTGGCCATACAAATTTCCTCGCTTTGCTTGCTTGCTTGAATTAACTTATACTCTTCCCCTAGTTGATTGTACTCATTCCCATGATTTCCAATAAATATGGGATGTGACTCCTCACACCCACTCTCTTACATGAGTTTGATGGTTGGCTTTAGGAACACTCAACAACAAATATAAGATTTACACAATAATAATAATAATTCAGGAATGTGGGTTGGATTAATACCCATGAGTAATTCCCCCCTTGGGCCCCCTCTCTCTTGTGGAATCATATCTCCCCATCGTTCTTCACCCCTTTCATACCATAGCCAACGATTACTATTTTGACTCATTATTTCAATGCACATAATATACCATTTGGCCCCCGACCATATTAAACCAATGCATGCTCTTTGCCCCAACACATTGGCTCACTAACCTAAATCGCATTTATACAATTACATTCTGATTCACGAGAAGTAAAACTATGGATGTTACATCCCTCCTCCTTATTTTTTCACTATCCTCAGTGCACAACACCCTACAATTGTTCATTCACTTTACAATTCTGGCTCTTGGGCCATTAATCAATAATATAGGCTCCCTAAACCAAAATCACATAAGAATTCCAACCTAACAAAATTACATAGGATTTTTGGCCCAAAATCATAGACACATAGGCACCCTGACCCAAAACAATATGCATACATAGGCATTCTATCCCAAAAACCATATATACTTAGGCTCTCTGGCCCAATCCGCATAAGATAATTTCACAATTCATCATTCTAGCAATAATTCTAACCAGTAGTTTTTCATTTTTCGTGGCCTACATCGCCTTCCTTTGGCTCTAGCTACAATATTCTCCATGCTCTATTGGTTCTCACAACATTTCCAACCAACAAATCTCATTCCCCTCAACCTGCACAACCTAAGGAAGTGTACCCCTTCTCTGCACTACAATCCTTCATGCTATACCACTTCCCTTCCAGGGTTCCAGTACAAGGTTAAACATGAAGTCTCAAAGTTGTGGCTCCGGGAACTTCAACTACAATATATTTTATATCCTATTGATTCCCACAACAATTCCAACCAACAAAATCTCATTCTCCTCAACCAACACAACCTAAGGAAGTGTACCCTTTATATGTATTGTAGTCCTTCATGCTATACCACTTCCCTTCCATGGTTCCAGTACAAGGTCGGACATGAAGTCTATGAGTTGTGGCTACAGGAACTCCAACTATGATAATTGAATCTCCAACTATCAAATAGTTGCAATCGTGCCTCCTGCACAACATATTAACACAACTTCGGTGGAAATAAAATACACAATCATGACGTGCAATCTCATGCAACAACCCATAACAATCAAAACATAACACAATCAACTTAACCATACGTATCGATGACTTAACATACACACCAAAAAATTCAACCCCATAAAAACACAAAAGCAGAGACATCACTTAGGCACAACAAACAATAGTGAACAAGGGAAAACTTAAAACACGTTGCACAATAATCAACCCATTTTTCATCATAATTAACTCAGTGATTACAATCACTTATTCAAATGGTTGTTTCTCTATCTCATGAGTAGCCACAACGATAATTTAGCTCGTTGTTCTTTTCCTAACACACCCTTATGATTCCAACCACCGTGTCATATGCATTATTGACTTCCCTCCCCATTTCCATTCTCACCCTCCAAGTTCATCCATTCCCTTCATTGCTTCATAGTTCCTCGGGCGATCCATCATTTGCCAAGGTGTTCTTGCGCAAAGGAAGCACCAATTCACTACCAAGTTCTTCATTGGAAAAATTGTAACTTGTGGCAATCATAGGGTTCCAATGTTATACAAGTAGCCTCCTTTCCAAGCTTTCCAATTTTAATAACCATCATCTCATTAGTATTACACACATACAATCATCATTAGATATCATCATAGCAATTTTACATATTAATTTCCAAGTTTGTTTTACACATAGAAGACTAAGATTCCCAATCACAAGATTTATTCTTAGGATGTTTGGCTCTTGCAACTACTGGCATTGGTCTTCCTTATGGGCTTACACCATTGCCATGTCCAAGACCATGCTTCCTACAATTTTTCTTACTTTAATTCAACTAAACATATTGTTGGCATATTATAACAATTTGCAGTCATTAGTTTCTCAATTCTTTTCTATACATGTAAATAAAGTTTCCATGCATGAGTTTATGCTCATTATGTTTTTCTCTTGCAACTGTAGGTATCGACCTTCTTTATGGGCTTACATCATTTCCATATCCAAGACCAATCTTCCTACAATTTCTCAACTTTCTTGCAGCCAAACAAGATTGTTAGCACTTAGGCATATTTCCAACAATTCATGAAATGATCTTAGAATTGTAATTTTCCAACAATTCAATCATTTTCAGCCATTATCCACTTTTTTTAGAAATGGGATTCAACCATTAATCATATTATCTAGAATCAGACTATCATTTGCCGCAACATATGCATTGAGTCCATGGAGTGATTTTTATAATTATATTAATCTAAAAATTTCTTCGCTTCCAACTATTATTCATATTAAATTGAATGTAACCATCATTCCTCATATATGCATTGCCAACATCCAAAATTTTCACAATGCAGTCAAACATTACCAATGTGTCAATTCCCATGGCCACATTTACCCAATGCATACTTGCATTGACTTCGAAATACCATATATTCGTGGAATTCATTTCTACCGCATGAGTATGTCTCTTGTCTTGTCTTGGTTCTGATCTCATAACCAACATAACACAATATGCAATTAATTTCTCATAAATGCATTCAAGTAGAGAATAATATTTGCCTACTCAAGGCCTCCCGCCTTTACATCGATTCAAAGATTGAGAACTTAACCAAGGGAATTCTTACCTCAATTCCCTTCATAATTTTATGCAATATAAGCAACCCCAATTGTATACATGCATGGTTGTTATCAATTTACTTGATGCTACCTGATCAACTGGTGCTTGGTAAAAGCTCATTGGCTCCCTTCACCAACCTCTTGATTGGCATTCCCACCATCCTCATTGGTCTTCAGATGGATGGATACCATAAGCAATAATATCATCATGTTATAATCATTTTTCTTGGATACACAATCCATCATTAGCTTTATTCAACATCATTTCATATATTTATATATATTGTTAATCTTGAACCATGTGACTAGCGAGGGACTGACCTGTGGCTGAGATGCCACGACCCAGGGGCATCTAAGCTGTCAAAGTCACCCGGGGATCACACCCAGCCTGGACCGCACCAACCCTTAACATGGTTGGATTTGAGGTGTCCCCAGGGGTTTCGAACCGATGACTTTCACTTACAGAGTGCCTTAACAACACACTCCCTCACCGACTACTCTATACCTCGGGGACACACACACACACATATATATCATTAGACTACTATTATTCTATACTCGTGTCATATACTTGTTCAAGCATGCCCACATGCACCAATGCACATCAATATGCATTAAGCATTAATCTTATCATGCATATTTCATGTACAAGCATTCTATTTTTATTATATCATGCACCAATTCTATCATGCACTCCAATGAATATTTATTTCAAATTTAATTTAATTGTTTGGTTGTTGTTGTAGATGGTTGTCCTTGAATTCCTGTAGAACCTCTGCCCATGTGCACTACCATTCTGCTCAACCGTCCACCATTAACCCATATTCTAAGACTGTTAGTCAAGCCCCCACTTAGCCATTCTGCATTTCCAGCCACTAGATCCACAAGTGCTACCATCGCACAACTACTTCCTTTATGCAGAGAAAACTTGTCCCAACATATTTTGGCTATAATTCTCAATATTCATAGTGTTGTAACATGCACTACTCCAGTTTAATATTAACACTGCAATCCAATTAAACACTTCCCATTTTTCTTGACCGAACCGGTCTTGAAATACCATTATCATTGATTGGTGTTTGAACATTTTGAAATATTTCTTTTATGTCATCTTTCTAATACTCTTTGTCATACATGGATTTACTCAATTTTAAATATTTCATTGAGTGATTCATTGTGAAGCACTACTTGGCCACTCGAGACCACTCTGCTCCAAATGGAATGCTACACATCCTCCATTTGCACATGTACCCTACTTTTAATGTGCACTCTAATAATAGAGACAAATTTCTCGCTTTGGGGTACTTTTAGATTAAATTTGTTAGGTCATACCCAACAATTCCTTTTCCATGAATTACCATACTTGGACATAGAGATGACTCATCTACTCCATGAGTCACATCTCATCTCATGATATCCTTTTGCTTCTCTTGCAACAAGCTTTGTAGCCTTCACTATATTTCTACCTTCAAGGCTATGGAGTCCTCCTTAACTCCTTATGCATGCAATAATACTCTTCAACTACTGGCTCCATGCTTTATGTGAGAATCTCTATTGATTTTCCCTTTGCAAACCATTCAGATTCTATAGTATCTGAATGCTAATATTTCTTTGATCTTCCTTATACCTTTGTTAACCTTGCATCTCCTGCCCTACAGCCCTGCACTTTCCTTTTGCAACTCTTTGATGCTTCAACCGACTATAAAAGCTTGATATGCTTCCTTGTCTAATGGACCCAGGGATCAATCTAGAACAAATCCACACAATTCTTATTGGTGAAATCTTATCCTCCTACTAGCAATCCTTCACACAACACTCTCCACTAGAGTGTTCCTTTGATTATTAATCAATGCCTTGTTAATAAGCTCAACCTCTTTTTACTTTGCCAAACTATTTCACTTCAAATGTGCTTCTACACTTATGAATAGGAACTATAATGAGTTCCAATACTCTTCCTTACCTAGCAATCACCTTTGGCACCTAGCTCTATTGTCTAGGAAGGTTTCTCCAAACTTTTACACTATTTGGAAAAATCTTCACATTGAGTAATTACATGGTTCTTTGAATCCATTCCCACTTTCCATTACTTGTCCTATAGATATTTATTGTCTCAACCAATTTCTACACGCTCTTCCATGTCTCCATTACTTTGATATTCAATCCTAGGCTTGAATTTATTTGGTTATACCTCTAATCTTGCACCATGTGCAAGCAAGCATTTCTATCAGAGTTATGTGTAGTATAAAAATTTTGCCAATTAAAGCTACATGTCATTCTTTATCCCAATTTATGAAGGACACAATGGACAAAATAAAAAATATGATTCCTTATATGTATTCCTCTATGAAACATCTCGTCAATGACTATACGCGTGCCTCAATCTGAGTTCTAAGTGAAAAAATACAACATTCACCTGTTGTAATTCTCCACTCATTTATTGCTACATAAATATCTTTATTAATTTATAGAAACATTTTAGTGCCCAAATCAAATTTTTGGGTTGATAGATTTCTTTTACTCCTCAAGACCTTTCCAACGACTATTTGTTTGTTGAATTCTAAGCTCTAAGCTAAAAGTTATGGTCCGAAGAAGTTTAGGTTGTTTTACCTAATTTATCCCAGTATGCTACATGTGTCTTCTTTCTCTACCTGCACATTTTTACATACCCAGATCCTAAATATGGCTCCATGGTTATTTTTTATGGTTCATAAGCTTTCCATCGACTTCTCTTAGGCCTCAAAATGAACTTCTGAGCCAGAATTTATGTTTTCTAGAAGTAAACTAGCGCCAAAATTTTACCCTTACTGTGTTGGCTGTAACTTTCTCATATGAACTCTATTTTGCGAACAATTTAGCTCATTGGAAATCTCTCTTCGAGTTCTTTAATTTGAGTTGCAAATATAGAGTGTACCTTGGTAAAATATATTTTTGTGGGTTTTTATTGGCTAAAAACGTCGTTTAGGGCCTTAAAATTGCCCCTTAAGTTAATGACCTTCAAAAACCACAAAATTTTGCATAAAATTGATTGTTTTACTACTATAACAACCCTTTAAATTTGAACCGTTGATCTCAAATCACGTGGAATCTGAGTCGTTGATTTGCACTACATCGACCATCGACGACCGACATTCTCCTTTGGTATGCATAAATCTTTCCCCGACCTGCTGACCCAACCGTCAGCCATTGGCCCAACTCCCTGACGATTGATTTGCACACAACTCTAAATCGGTTGATTCGACCATCGACGATCTTTGTTGGTGAATGAAAACTCCACACTAATTTGGCCGACGATAAAAAATTCTGGATGACTATCAAAAACACTTCCCCAAATCGGTCGACTTGACCATCGACCACTTCTAGGCTGACGTGGCAATTGTTGATGTGGCATGACATGTCATCCTGATGTGTCAACTTGGGTGACATGGCATAACACATGGATGATGACATCATCATCCTCTTTTCCTTCATCAACAATCAACCACTTCTCTTGGACAAATGAAAAAATCTCATCACAATCCACCAATCCTCGATTCGTCGGTCATCGACGATCAACAATTCCCTTGGGCGCATGAAACCTTCGCAGAAATCTATCGATCCCCGATTGGTCGGTCATCGCCAAGTTTTGTTGGTGAACTTTGACACTTAGAAATTTCAGCCAAAATCTGTCGATCACTGACCATCGATCATCGATGATCGAAGACTTATTTTGATTGAACCCAACTCTTCACCCAACTCAATGATTCGACCATCAACCATCGATGATTTTTTCTAGTGAACTTAAAACTCTCTGCAAATTTCGTCGATTTGACCATTGACCATCGATGAAATCTTTCAATGAACTCCAACACTTAGAAAAATTTCTTGATTACAATCCAGGTGAATCTAGTTCGTCGATCCCTTCAACTTCCAATCTGCTGAAATTGAATCTCAGCCATTGATTTGTTCGACCTTCCAAACAGTCGAAACCTTACAAATTTTTAAATTTATCAAGGTTAATCTTGATCGTTGATTTCACAATCACATGTGATCTCGACAATCGATTTACCAAACTGCCTGTAACTCTGCAACGACCATTAAAATGCGAAATTCGACCATTCCAAGTCAAATTAGGCCCTGCAACTTTGCAGATTAGTTCCATTAAAATCCTTAAATAGTTCAGATTCATTTAGTCATGAATCTTGACCACAAATTTGGGGATTTGACTCTGATTTCCTCTTGATTTTTCCCCAAATTCGCACAGACTAAAGTCTACAACAACGAATTTACTTGAATTCACACTGGTTCTTGGCCCATATGGGTCCAATGTTGAACCAATAACTCTGATACATATTGTAACATACCCAGCCACCAACTGAGCAACATTATGTGTATAATACACATTTAAAATTAAGATTTTGTGTTTATTAACTTCATGTAGCTTATTAGCTACAAATTACACACAATTTAACCATTTGAATGATACCACGGTTCTAAATGTATCTAACAACATATAGTAAAGCATGAATGCAACTGCTCAAGCAAACAACAAACACACAACATCCATATAAACCATTTACATAACGAAATATCATAATAAACACAACAAATAACTTATCTGTTAATAGATAACCAACTGGTTGCATAATATGGATGAACCTCCCATCCATAGGCATTGATGTTTTTTTTTTCTTTCAACAACAAGCCACTCCCGAGCTAAGGCTATGAGTCCACAAGGAGATTTGGCCCTCTGGCTATCTGCTCTCCACACACAACAGCCCCAAAACCCAAGTTCCAATATGTTTCCCATAACCTGCACAACCCAAGGAATGGGATCCCCCTCCACTACACATAGTCCCTCAGGCCTTCCCACTTCCCTCAAGGGCTCCAGTGCATTCGGTTGACTATAAAACCTCCCATTTATTCCATGAATGCTCACAACAGCCCTCATAAGGCTCTTGAGTCTATTTTTCAATATAAAAATGCTTCACAAGCTTATAGCCCGATTTTACAGGCACACGGGCCTCTTTCTCAACATAAAACACAACCCAACAATGGTTGTCTTCAATTCCAACATGGTTGGTGCTCTTCCCAACACTCATCTCCTCTCTTGTTGTCCAAAATTTGCAAGTAAAAAACTGCTCTCCATGCAAAAACGTGACTTTCCAAAAATTGTCCTCTTGGCCATACGAATTTTCTCTCTTTGTTTGCTTGCTTGACTTGAATTACACTCTTCCCAAATTTGATTGTACTCCTGCCCATGCATTCCAATAACTATGGGATGTCACTCCTCACACCCACTCTCTTACATGAGTTTGATGGTTGGCTTTAGGAACACTCAACAACAAATAGAATATTTACACAATACTAATAATAATTCAAGAATGTGGGTTGGATTAATACCTGTGAGTAATTCCCCCCTTGGCCCCCATCTCTCTTGCAGAATCATAGCCCCCCATCGTTCTTCATCCCTTTCATATCGCAGCCAGGGATTACTATTTTGACTAATTATTTTAATGCACATAATATACCATTTGGTCCCCGACCATATTAAACTAATACATCCTCTTCGCTGCAACACATTGGCTCAACAACCTAAATTTCATTTATACAATTACATTCTAATTCACGGGGATTAAAACTAGGGATGTTACATCCATCAATTCTAGAGGCTTCTCGGGAGTTTTGAGTATCCATTGGATCTCTCAAAAGTTGCAAATTGTCAATTTTCTTGAAACTAGGTGGTGGATAATTGGGCTTACAAAGTTGTGGGTGTGAGGGAGGTAGGTGCATTAATTTTTTTTATGGGTCCACTATCTTGGGGTAGAAGCAAAAGTTTCTCAAAACTAACTAAGTTTCATAGATAGTCCATAGAACATTGGATTCTTGCTGGAGGCTTCAACATCGTCAAGAGTTTGAGAAAATAAATGTGGCATTAAATGGCTTAAGGAAGGTCATGGGTTATTTGTACATTTTTCAAAGCAACCTATATTGGTTTATATGCAGCCCAAATATAACATATTTACCTAGAAAAATAGAAGGGGAGGGAACAATCTAGTTGCCAAAAAGTTAGACAAGTTCCTCCTCTCAGAATCCTTCTTCATAAGAGACTATGATCTAGAAGTGAACATACTACAAGAGTTGGATCTAACAATTGGTGCATAATTTAGATGCAGCACCTAAGAAGGACCAAAAAATACTCATTTATGTTTGAAAAGATGCAACTAAATTGGGATGACTTCAAAGAGAGGGTAAATGATCAATGGAACTCTATGGGAAACATTAAAATCCAAGATGTCCTTATTTTAACAAAACTCAAGAAACTTAAAGTCGG